>JAMLFY010000818.1:0-23000 GCA_030441495.1 Dalbergia oliveri
ATCTTCTCTAATCCCTTTTTCCCAATTCCAACTTCTCACTAGTCACCACTGTGATGCAAGAGCACTGTCTCTTTGTTTTGCCATGATCTGAAACACACGTTGGACCAAGATGATGCATTTACAACATCACTAATTCCCATGCCTTTGATTTTTTTATTTTTTATCTTCGTTTGGATTTTATTTTATTTTTTCCATATTCTTCTGGAACTTATTTTTCCATGGGTGGTGGCTACCATGATAGTTTAAGCTCCCCCATAGACATCCATATAGAGACAAATCAAAGTGAAAACAACAAAAATGTTCACTTTATTGGAATGTCCGCAATGTTTTCAGTTGGGGTAAGAATTGATTTTTAATTATTAGATCAAATGAGTGAATGATCTTTAGTTTTAAGGTATTCATTCAAAAGATTGTAAATTTGCAACAGTCACCCCTCCTCGTGTAATCTAAACTCATTCCAACAATTTTAATCTCTCTAAGTCCTCACCACTCTCACAGACCACCTCAGATCTATGGAAAAATAGTGTCATAGATTGAACTCCAATAGTCACCTTTGGAAGGCTTGTGCGGTATTGTCTATTGGTGAAAATGCATGGTTAGGTGGGTAGGTGGTGATGGCTAGGACAAAGCGATGGTTGGGGTGGCGGCCATGTTAGAGGGCGACCTTCTTCCGGCGTTGACTACAGTCGGCACAGTATCAACAGTGAAAGGTGGAGATGACTATGGGTGAATGCAGAAAGGTGAGTGGTTGATTGAGGAATTGAAAATCAACAAAGAGTTAATTTTGTAATTTGCAAAATAAATTTTATTTTATTATCTTTTTATTATTATAATAATTTTTATATAATCATTGTATTTTTTTAATCTGAACCATTCAATGAAAATCTAATGGTGATTAATAATGGACCATGATACGGTCCAAAACCACTGTTGGATCAATTTATTCCTTCAAACTTTTCATACTCTTTCATTCAACAACTTGTAATTAGAGGTTTATGGTCAGGAAACATAAGAGGTCCACCTTATAATTTATCCATGTAGATAACTCTTTTGTGGTTATTGGTTAGATGAAAGGGTATGAAAAGTTTACTATCTCCATGGAGTCAAACTTGGGATATTTCTTCAAATCAAATTATAAGGTAAACCTTATTTGTTTGTCAATGTAGGTCCATTATTAGCGATTAGATGAATACTTTTTGATGTGACTTTATCAAATGATCAATAAATAGGGATTCATTATGAACCAAAACATTTGAGATCCATCATAAAACCCACCTTCTTCAAATAACTTTATTCATAGAAGAAAATATATGGGTTTTATGATGAACATCATATGTTTGGTCTATCATCTCCTCATTATTTATCATTAATTAAATCATTCGATAAAAATAATATTCATCTAATGACTAATAATAAGAGGTTTATAGTAGATCTAAATATATGATCCACCTATAATTTGCGAAGAAAAAAAAAATTATTTTATGGCAAAACTTTGCACCCGTGAAATCTGCTTAGACGTCAACGTCGTGGTACCTAACTTAGCGAGAATAGAAAAATCAAACGGCTGATTTGCATGTCTAAATCGATGTAAGTCACGTAACAGTTTTGTTTGGTTTTACGACGGCATTAGCGTGTCAATTTATCTTTTATTAAACCATATGTACATATAATTAATTTTAGATTTTGGCACAACTGAAAACATGTTCAATAATAAGCTAATTGGTTTCATTTTCAAGGTCCCAGTAGTACGGCATTATGATGTTATAAGAAATTTGGTCCCCTACTTCTGGAAAGCTCTTAATCAACCCCTAGGACCACTCTCTTTTAATTCGTTCATCATTTGAAACAAACTCCTTGTTTTGTGGCAAATCTTTGAATTGCGGCAATTAAGCCCTTTTTTTAAGTTTGATGAATGCTAATTATATCCACCGTGATGAATGTTAATCTTCTATTTCTGTGTCAGTGTGCTGATAGCTTGTTTAACTCCATTTTCTTTCATGGCCACATATGGGAAAGGCCTCTGAAAACCATTTTCAAATCTACTTGCAAATGCTTACTTGATTACTTATCAAGTAATTCAGTATGTTTTCTTTAAATAAAATTTTATATTTAAGTCAGGTAAATAAGAAAAGAATTAATACAAAGAAAATTTTATATACAATAAGTCGACTTAACTCGAATGAAAAGCTCACTAAACTTCAAATAGTGGTAGTTTCAAAAAAAGAAAATATACCTGCAAACAAAAAGTAAATCATGGTGTTTTAAAGTTGGAGGAGAAAATTACACACTGCAAAGTCACAAATTTGAAACGTATTAAGCATTTTGATTTTGTATTGATAATCAAATTCAAAGGGGTAAAGGTTATTTTGAGTCTTGAAATTATATGTGTATTTAACTTTAATTTTTGAAATTAAACAAATAATATTTTAGTCCGTAAAATGGCAATAAATGATTCAAGTTAGTCCCATGATGGCAATGTTCACGAAGACCAACTTATATCATCAAAATGAGTAATTTGAATCTTTTTTGACAATTTCAGGGATTAAATAAATACTTTTTTATTTTAGGAACAAAATTGAAGTATATATGGACCAAAATGAATATTTACTAATAATATTTATCAGTAGAAAGAAAAAACTTAGGATGGGGATTTCATTAATCACACTTCAAAAATAAAATAAAAATTCATTAATCAAACAAACAACAAGTAAATCTTGAGGGTTAATGTATACTTCCTCTGTTTCCCTCTATCTGGCAATTTTTTTTTGTTTAATAACATTTGTCCATTTCAAATATCAAGAAAATATTAATTATCTTTTTTCTAATGATATAATTAATTGTATTAATTATATTAATAGGAATATATCTATTTTAACAGGAGTAATTTTATCGATTCACACAACTTTATACTATTATCAAGATTCATTTATTATTTTTATAACATATGTATTTTATTTGTTTTGGACAAATAAAGTAAAGCAGAGGGACCGGGAGTGATGTTAGGATAAAATGCAAACAAGTGCATATTACCAAAATCAAAACGCATATAAACTCACGATTAGGATTCATCTTCAACACCATGAAATTCCGAAAGAATATTTTTCCTTTCTCAAGCTAATTTTATTTCATCAAAAAGACAACTTAAACCAAAAAAGAAAAAAAGTTTTGGTTGGACTTATTCACCTCAGAGCTGGTTTTGGGTCACAAAATCCCAAGAACACTGAATATTAATATATCATATTCAAAGTGTTCAATATTTCATAAAACCATCTCTCTACCAAACATTTAAGGCGATGAGTAAATGCACATAAATAATTTTATATATAACACACCCATCATTCTGAATGTCTCTTTTGATTTCGTAAACATTGTTTTATAATGAGGATAGCAAGGATCGAACCATTGACAACTTGGTCCTGGAACCTCTACTACCATGTAATGAAACTATTTCTTCCAAAAGCTTGAGCTGGGTAGAAGCACATGAATAATTTTATATCTAACACAATATTATAATAGGTACACTATTTTTAGACGTTGTTGACACATACAGGAAAAATTATGTATTAATAATGAGTTTAATTTTTATGCATTGTCAATGTAAAATTGTTTTACATGACATCTAATATGATGCTATTATATAAGTAAAAGCAATTGACTTCCACTGTCTCAAAAAGAAACCATCGTTGCTTGTGTGACACCATGTGATTGGATGTTAAAGTAAAATTATTTTACATTGACAATGTATAAAAATTAAACTCATTAATTATTTAGGATTTAAGTTGTATTATTGGTAAATTTACTTATAAAAAAATAAGACACTGTGTGTTGAAAAATAGATATATTAGTTATTTTACTAGTTAATTTAATTAAAAAATTATATTTATTAAATTACTTTATCATGTCTATTATATTATGATTAAAATCTCTAACTATTTATATATTAATCTAAAATGTTCAAAATAATATCTTAAATTTGAGTAGAAAAAGAGTAAACATAGATTTTGGTCCTAGAAATATTCACGTGATTAATTTAGCTTTTGAAAGATTTTTTTCCATACTGCTTTAAAGATCAAATGTGACATCACGATAATCCCTAAAAGTTTTTTTTTTTTTTTTTTACATCTAATAGATCTCTAAAATTAAAATGTAAGATCATTTTAGTCATATTAAAAGCTTTTCGATCAAGTATAAGTTTTAGAGAGACATATTTGATCCTAAATAACTTGAAGAAGAACTAAAAGACTATTTGATCCTTTTATAATAAATTATGGGTATCCAGGGATACCAAACAATAGGGTGTCGGGTTGGCTCTTATTTGAAAAAATGAATCAGTTTGATTTGAGTTCATAATATGGGTAAATTATACTCACTTTTTGATATTTGTGAAAATGCAATTCACACTCCCCTAGTTGTCTAACCTACACTTATACCCCTTCTTTTTTTAATCAAATTTTAAGTATTTATATTACACTCTCAATTATAAGACTTTAGTAAATTTAATAGAATGCTATTTTTGTGATATTAACTATTCCTAATTAATAAAATTATAAAAATACCATTACTTGCTCGATGATAACAAGAAAGTGGGTAAGGGCATTTTTATAATTTTATTAATTAGGAATAGTTAATATCACAAAATGTATTCTGTTAAGTTTACTAATGGTGCTCTGTTAGTAAGGGGTGTGAGTATAGTATAAATACTTAAAATTTGACAAGTAGAGGAGTGTGAGTTGCATTTCCACAAACCTCAGAGGGATGAGTGTAATTTGCCTTGGATTTTTTGTGACCAAACCCAAAACTGATTAAAATCGGTTTAGTTTTATTCAAATGACCCATTTACCCAATTGTTATTATGGTATTTCAATTAAAATGAAAAAAATACAATTTATTTTTAAAAGGTGATAAGCTTTATACCTCCTCGCCTGAAGGGACGGACGGCAAAAAGAAATGTTTATAATTAGGAGTCGCCACCACGTTTATTTAAATTGGGAAAACAAAAAACCATTTTTAAAGAAAAGGTCTTTGTAACCAGATTAGAGTTAGGAAGTCGTTATGCATAGAGAAGGTAGGATTTAATCTTACACACCCTAGTACACCGTCCTTAGACGGTACTTATTAATTGTGCAAATTATTAATAACCTTTCAAAATATTTATGCCATTATTTATTTACAAGGATATAAAAAAAAAAAATTTCTTAAGAAAAGTTTTGAAACATCAAATCGTCAATTCAAATGTTCAAAATATGAGTCAAAAGTTACCTAAATCAACATCCTTATTTGAAATAAAATAAGTAAGAAATTTAAATTTAAACACATGAAAATAAAACTCTCTTATAAATTATAAATATTTATAAATAAGATAAAAAATTTATTTTGATACTTTCTATGAAAAGAAAATAAAACATAAAATAATAAAAGAAAATTTAAAGAAAATTTGGAACATCAAGCTGTCACTTCAGATGTCTAGAATAATGAGTTAACAAGGATCAGGCTAAATTAACATTTTATTTGAAATAAAAAATTTTAACAAATAAATGACCAATTTAAATTGAATATAATAGAAAATTTTATGAATTATTTACAAACAAGATAAATGAAATATTTTTAATATCTTTTTTATAAAAGGGAAAAATAAATTTTCAGAGAAGTTTTTGGATCATTAAGCTCAGGCTAAAATGTCCAAAATATTAAGTTAACCGTTACGGCTAAATTAACATTTTATTTAAAAAATACTTCTCAAATAATATAAAAATGACATAAAATATTTCATATGAAAAAAAAAATACAAGTAAGACATAAATTATAAAAATTTAATTTTGAACTTGACAGGATTCAAACGCATCTCCTACGTATCCCGTGCAATGGGGAACTCAAAGTTACGTAGTTTTTTAAATATAATGCAGGTTATTGATTTTATTTTTTGAAAAAGTGGTTTTAAATTTCAAGTTTTGCAGCTAAAATATTCTAGAATTATAGGATTAATAAGTAGCCTAAATTAACACTATCATCAAAAGGGAAAACTATTGATCCATTGCGTTAAAATAATTAAAAAAAAATTCTTTTTTAGAGACATTCCTTTTTCTTTACTCAAGGCAAAACACAAAAGAAAAAATGAATTCAAACCAAAAAAAAAACAAAGCCCATGTATTTTGTGCCAAAAACAAAAAATAACTTAAAAAAAAAAAAAAACCAAGTCCAAGACAAGCATTAACGTTCCATCTCAAAACAGAGACAAAGGCACATAGAGACGGAAGGTGTGGTGAGGTTTTGCTGATCACTCTCATCCACACATACCCACATACACCCACGTCACACATTCATCCATTCACAAAAAGAGAAGGGAAGAAGAGGGGGAGGAAGGGACGCGTGAGCGGAGGTGTGGCGTAGCTCACACACGACGCAAGGGCCGCGATCTGGTGTGATGCGACGGTGAGGAAGCCGCAGTGAACAGCAGGCGACCTGCGGCTGAGGGAGTGGCGGCATCGCGAGGAGAGGATGGCAGGACGGAGGGCAGTGATGTTGGGAAGGGCCGAAACTCAAGGGAGGTAGCAATCTGCACGGAGGAGACCATGGTGGTTGGGGTGGCCGGTTGAGTGAAGCCTAGACGCGGCGTGACTCGTTCGCGAACTCCTGAGATGCGAGAAGGAGAAGGTGCTTGCGGTGATGACCGATTTCAAAGCGGAGTGGTATTGGAGGCGTGATGAGCTAATGGTATTGGTGGTTCTCACAAGGCATGAAGCCATAGTGATGAAACAGATGGCGCTGCGGCCATGGCGTTCCCCACTTATTCTCCTTCATCCTTTGTTTTTTGTTACGGGTATCATGGATTATTGGTTTGGGATTTATTTTGATGAAGATTGATCCAATTTTTGTACTTGTCTCTGATGTTTGGTTTCTAGTTTTTTTTTTTGAATAAATTGAGGACTGTGTTTGGCTTTGATTTAGGGATGAAGACTTTTGTTATGGACTATTGATGATGATTTGTTTTGGACTTTGGTTTGATATGTGATTTTATGGTTATGGTATTGGGCTTTCCTGATGATGGAATGGGAATTGGGCTGTGATTTTGTTCATTGTTTTGATTTTTGGCTCTTAACAAGATGTGAGTTTTGAAGGACACAGGAAAATAGGCACTAAAAGAATGAATCAACAATTGCAAAAAAATGGTTTCCTGGATCCTTGGATTCTTTTTAGTGTGTATTGCAAAATTGTTTCCAAGACAAATGGTGATGAAAAATTTTTTTAGTGTTCAAAAACGGATCCGATTCTTCTTTCCTCTGTTTTTTCCTGAATTTATACACAACCATGTATGTAGATTTCAAACATGGCATGTGATCTTTGATTTTATCCAGATGATGCTTGATTTTTGGGATCTGATTCGTCTTTTTGAAAATTCTCATTGTTTTATTCGGCGATTTACTTTTCTTTTGCACTCTACCTGACCACTCCCGCATGCCTGCTTTTTCTCCTTTTTTTTTTAAAAAAAAGAACAAGATTGAAAATGGTGCACCACCTGAAAATGACAAAATTAAAAACGATGCACATGCACCAAAAATAACCTGTCATCATCATCATTTTATTTTATTTTTTTAAATAATAAAGAAACAAGCCTGAAATCTTCTTTTTTTGTTGTTTTTTTTTTAACAAATGAAAATAAATTAAAATGAAAATGAAATGGGCTAATTAATTTTTTTTTTTTGAAGATGAAACATACAAAAAGAAACAAACAATGACAACAACAAAATAAACGTAATGGGTTTCTCTTTTTTTTTTGAAATGCAATGAGCTTAAAGAAAAGAAAAAAAAAACTAAAACATGAAATGGACTTAACACAAATAATAACAACAAAACAGGTTAAGGACTTTTCAAATGGATTGAAAACATTTTCCTTTGGTTTTTGGGTCGAACAAAATTGGGTGTTCACAGGCTCTTTACTCATTTCTTATAAGAGAATATGAAAAGCCTAAGTTTTACATATTGTCTTTGTAAGGAATAAGTAAAGACATGAACATTGATTTTGTTCGACAATACATGAAATGCAAATACAAGAAAAATTGAATTTTAATTTTAAAAAAGTCTAAATAAGAAATTCACATGCAAACTATACAATTCAAGAGATGACCTATGTATGAATCATGAAAAGAAGATAAACTAACCAATTTAACACAATTTACAAATGACAAGAAATGTCAAAACAAATGGAATTTAAAGGAAATTCAAAAATTGACGAGACTAACAGGAATTTACAGCTGGGCTGCTGAAATCAAAATGCAACGCTGGATTGGGTCAACAAGTGACAAGAAAATGAAAAACCTTGCGACCAACTGGATACGGGTAGCAAGCAATAGGAAATTAAAAGCCTTGCGATCAGACTGGATACGGTCCACAAACAACAGGAAAAAAATCTTGAACCAACTGGATACGGGACAGCAACAAATGAAAAGCCTAACCAATGGATGCAGGTACAGCAGCAGGAATTAAAAGCCAGGGCTAACAGAAAATTAAAAGACTTGGACCAACTGGATATGGGTCAACAAGGACAAGAAATTAAAAGCCAGGGGTCGCAGAAAATTAAAAGACTTGACCGCTGGATACGGGTTCACAAGCGCAGGAAATTAAAAGCCAGGCTCGCAGAAATTAAAAAAACTTGCAACCAACTGGATACGGGTAGCAGGCAGGAAATTAAAAGCCGGGGCAGAAATTAAAAGACTGCGACCAACTGGATAAAGTCAACAAGCGACAGGAAATGAAAAACCTTGCGACCAACTGGATAAGGGTCACAGCAGCAGGAAATTAAAAGCCAGGGGCTGCAGGAAATAAAAGCCAGGGCTGACAGGAAATTAAAAGACTTGCGACCAACTGGATATGGGTCAACAGCAGACAAAATTAAAAGCCGGGCGCAGAAAAGTGAAAGACTTGACCAACTGGATAAGGGTAGCAGTGGCAGGAATTAAAAGCCAGGGCTGATGGGAAATAAAAAATTGAGAACCAATGGATAGGGTAACAGCGCAGGAAATTAAAAGCCAGGACTGCAGAAAATTAAAGACTTGCGACCGCTGGATACGTCAACAAGCGCAGGAATGAAAAACCTTGCGACTGCTGAATACGGTCACAAACAACAGGAAATGAAAAGCACCAACTGGATACGGGTTAGCAAGCAATATGAAATTAAAAGACTTGTGACCAACTGGATACGGGTCAACAAGCGACAGGAAATTAAAAGCCAATAGGGCTAACAAAAAATGTAAATGCTCAAAAAGAACAATAATTTGAAATTCTTTTTCCTTTTTTGTCTTTTAGTATTTTTTCTTTGAAAATTAGATTGTCTAGAGCCAACTAGAAATGTAAAAGCAATGGCAATCATGGGAATGTGAAAATTCAATTTTTCTTTTTCATGCATTTTTCAAGTTAAGTGGATCAATCAAACTTTTTTTTTTTTCAAAAACAAAAGTGAACCAAATATGTCAAGCTAAAATGGAGATGCCAAGGATGTCTATGTACAAAATGTGAATGAATCCAGGATCATGAGGTATGAAATGGATAAAAGAGAAATAGGCCAAGGACCTAAATGATTTGAAAATCAAAAGAAAGAGATGATCATTTTAACATCAAAAAAACATTTGAACCATAAGCTTCTTCAAAGGATTTCACCACATGAATCTCGTTTTCAAGTTTGTCATTAACACTGCCTTGCAATATGGTTTCACTCATTTTCTTTTTCTTTTCAAAAAACATTCTTGTGAAAGGAATCTCACCATAGTCAAGCAACCCTTGAGGAAAACTTCAACCGATCAAACTCGTAGTCACTGTATTGGACCTCTGGCGCAAATGAAACTTTTTTTTCTTTAACTTTGCTCACTTCTTCCCATTCTCTCTTATCTCTTTTTCCTTTTTAGGATGATGATTGTTTTTGCCAAGCTTAATTGAAGCTTCTGGATTCCCTTTGTGTGATGCTAGTCATTAATGCATTGCTGCAAGAACTGTTAGGTCGTGGTAGTTTAAGCTTAAATTTATGCTTACTCAAGACATCATAAATGAACATGCATTCAAGGGAAAAATGGAAAGATTAACTGAATAAGCATTTTTATGCTTGGTGTATTGAACAACAATATCACAAATTGTTGGAAGAAGTAAACAAAGCAAAGTAAAAGATAGGATTTCAAACAATATAAAAATTTGCCCCAGTTTGGTCCTTAGTGGCTTATTCAATTGATTTCTTGTAGCAAATTGGATGCTATAGCCACTATCTATGTTTCTGAGCCTTCAATCTTCCCTTCTCTTGATCTCAAAAATTGCCAAGTTTCAATCTTGGTATGCTTGGCTCACAAGACACATTCAACACCGAAAGTTGCCCAAGTGTAAATTGTTTGAGATGATGCATGTTATTTTGCCCTAACTTTTGCCTAGGCGCCCTTTTGGGTTTTCATCCTAACGGGCTTTTTCTCTTTTTTTTTTACCCTAACTTTTGCTTAGGCCGCTCTTTCGAGTTTTCGACCTAACGGGCTTTTTATTTTTTTATTTATTTCTCATCCTAGCTTTCATTTAGGCCGTTCCTTCAAGTTTTCGACCCAATGAGCTTTCACAGCATCTTTTCAAGCATAAAACTTTTTGACTTGATTAAGTGTTGACGGGTCTAGGTAGTTCTTGTCCATCCATATTTTGCAAAATCAATGCCCCTCCTGAAAATGCTTGTTTGACAATGTAAGGACCTTCATAACTTGGAGCCCATTTTCCTCGTGTCCTCTTGATTAGGGAGAATTTTCTTCAAAACCAAATCTCCTGGATACAAATCCCTGGGCGGACTTTCTTGTTGAAAGCCTTAGCCATTCTACTTTGATACAACTGGCCATGACAAATGGCTGCCAGTCTTTCTCTTCTATCATATTCAACTGTTCATAACGAGCTTTCACCCACTCAGATTCTTCTAACTTAGCCTCCATCAAAACCCTTAATGATGGGATTTCAACTTCAATAGGGGATACAGCTTCCATTCCATATACCAATGAGAAAGGAGTTGTTCCTGTGCTTGATCGTATGTTGGTACGATAAGCGTGCAAAGCATATGGCAGCATTTCATGCCAATCTTTGTAATTCACCACCATTTTGGCAACAATTTTCTTGATATTCTTATTTGCACTTCAACCGCACCATTCATTTGAGGCCTATAAGGAGCTGAGTTGTGATGCTTGATTTTGAAAGTCTCAAAGAACTTTTGAACCTCGGCACCATTGAGATTAGGAGCATTGTCTGTGATAATTCTTCTGGAATCCCATATCTACAAATAATGTCTCTTTTGATAAATCTGAGAAACACCTTTTGTGTGATATTGGCATATGAAGTGGCTTCCACCCATTTAGTGAAATAGTCTATTGCCACCAAAATGAAACGATGACCATTAGATGCTTTGGGATTGATTGGGCCAATGACATCCATGCCCCACATTGAGAAAGGCCAAGGAGATACCATACTATGCAGCGGAAATGGAGGAGCATTAACTCGATCTGCATATATTTGACATTTGTGACACTTCGAACATAATTGATGCAATCATTCTCCATGGTGGACCATAATAACCACTTCTTAAAATTTTCGTGCCATCATATGACCATTAGCATGGGTTCCACAAATTCCTTCGTGGATCTCAGTCATGATTATTCGAGCTTCATGAGCATCTACACATCTTAGAAGAGTGGTGTCATGATTCCTCTTGTAGAGGACTTCACCATTCAAGAAAAAGCTCATAGCCAGTCGACGGATTGTCTTTTTATGCACCTCATTTGCTCCAACTGGGTATTCTCCTTTTGAATATACTGCTTAATGTCCTGATACCAGGGTTGACCGTCTGGTTCAATCTCCACATTGCCACAATATACTGGTTCGCTTTGCACCTCTACATGGATAGGTTGGACATTAGCATGGACTTCCAATTTGGTCATTACAGCCAAAGTTGCCAAAGCATCTGCAAATTGGTTCTTGTCTCGAGTTAAATGAGAGAATGACACATCATCAAATCGCTCAATTAGTCGAGACAAGTATTTCTGTAAGGTACCAATTTTGGATCCTTTGTTTGCCATTGTCCATTAACTTGATAAATTATAAGTGCAGAGTCTCCAAAGACTTTTAATTCTTTGATTCCCAAGTCAATTGCAACTTGCAAACCATTTGCACACGCCTCATACTCTGCGATGTTGTTGGTACATTCAAAATCCAACTTGACAGAGACTGGGTATTGCTTACCGCAGGTGACACCACCACAGCTCCTATTCCACATCCATTCATGTTAGAGCTCCATCAAAGTACATTTTCCATACATTCTCCTCTTCCATTTCTTCTTTCTCCACGACAGCACTTCATCATCACATAATTCAAGTGGTTAGCCTCACTTTCAAGTGGGTTTTCAGCTAATGATCAGCAATTGCACCTCCCTTGAAGACTTTTGGGTCACATACTTGATGTCAAATTCTCGCAGTATCACTTGCCACTTTGACATTCTCAACGACACATGAGGACTATCAAATATGTACTTTAACGGATCCATTCGAGATCAACCAAGTTGTATAGTATAACATGTACTGCCTAAGCCTCTTGGAAGTCCATGCCAATGCACAACAGGTCTTTTCCATTGCCAAGTAGCGGGATTCACGTCATTAAACTTCTTGCTCAGATAATAAATTGCCTGCTCTTTCTTTCCAGACTCGTCATCCTGCCTAACATTGCCCCCATTGATGTTGGTAACACTGTGAGGTATAGTATTAAAGGACGGCCGGAGTAGGTGGGGTCAAAACTGGAGGTTTCATTAAATAAGCCTTTATTTTTGCAAAGGCTTCTTGGCATTCCTCATTCCATTCTCCGGTCTATGTTTTCGTAGCAACTTGAATATAGGCTCACAAGTACTAGTCAAATTGGCAATGAATCGAGCAATGTAATTGAGCCTCCCAAAAACTTCTAACCTCCCGTTCAGTTCGGAGAAGGCATATCTTGTATCGCTTTCACCTTATCTGGGTCTACTTTTATTCCTTCTCTGCTAACAATGAATCCAAGTAATTTCCCCGTAGAAGCTCCAAAGATACATTTATTCGGATTCAGCGCAACTTATATTTTGAGTCTTTCAAACAACTTTTGTAGGACCACATGACTTTCTCCCTCTTTGGACTTAGCAACCATGTCATCTACATACACTTCAATCTCCTTGTGCATCAAATCATGGAATAATGCAACCATAGCACGCTGGTATGTAGCCCCGCATTTTTCAATCCGAATGGCATGACCGTATAGCAAAATGTTCCCCATGGAGTTATGAAAGTAGTTTTTCCTTTGTCATTAACATCCATGGGAATTTGATTGTATCCTGAGTACCCATCCATAAATGAAAATCGGTGGTTTTTTGCAGGTATTATCAACAAGGACATCGATGTGAGGGAGAGGAAAATCATCCTTCGGGCTAGCTTTGTTTAGATCGATAATCCACACACATTCTAACTTTTCCATCCTTCTTAGGCACTGGCACAATGTTAGCCACCCAGTCAGTGTGTCTTGATACCTCCAAAAATCCAGCCTCTAGCTGTTTGCACACCTCCTCTTTTATTTTTAATGACATTTCAGGCCGCATCCTTCTCAACTTTTGCTTTTCGGCTCAATTCCCGCATATAAAGGGATCTTATGTGAAGCTATTTCTGATCCAACCCTGGCATATCACGGTAAGACCATGCAAAAACATCCATGTATTCTTTGAACAATGCAATCATTTTTGAGCGTTCTGGGTTTTCCACTATTTTCAGCTCCTTCTTCTCTTCTTCATGCCCATGTTAACCAACTCGATCACCTCATTGTCTAAGTCAAACTCCTTTTCTATGCTCCAGTAGGTCTGAAAAGTGCCCAACAATTTCCTCATCCTCATCAGATTCATGGCTATCACAATCAAGTGCCGCAAGAGAATCAATTGATAAGTCTCCAAAGTCCCTTTCATGCGACAAAATTTCTATAGTATTTAAATTCCTGGAAAGCAATTAGGATGGGTTGGAATGCCAAAATAAAAGGTGGAAAAATGAAAATAATATGGAAGACATAAATTAACGAGATGAGAATGGTAAATAAAAGAAAGAAGAAAGAAAAATTAAAGAGGGAGGAAACGAGAAGAAAAGAAAGATTATTGAATAATCATGCAAGTGCATTTAGATGATGTCTTTGAGTAGCATAAACAGAAGCATAAACAATATTTATCAATACAACCCAAACAATTACTTTGAAGCAACAACATCAATAACTGGTTCAATCTCCAGTTCATCAGCATCTCATTATTGTTGGCAACATGAGGGTTGTTTTCTTCGATTCATCAGCATTCACCATATTGATAGTGATACAACGGAGAGTGAACTTCCTCAGCTAGGATTACTTCAGCTTGGCGGAAATGTTTCCTTTAGGTGAGGAATCTGCTTCATTTTCTCCATTTGCTCCTTCTGCTCAAGAGTCATGCCCTCATCTCCTCTTCCAATAGTGCATTATATCCCAAACCATATCGATTAGGCTTCTTGGTGATGGTATTGGTGTGATACCTTGCAACTGTAGTCCTAATCCTCTGCCTTGTAGGTATCCACTCTTAGCCATGATATGAGCCACCACCTGATTTTGCATTGGGGGCTTATTTTGTTCCTATTTCAGCCCTACTACCTCCAGGTTATGCCATAAACTCTCTACCAATTCCACATTCTCAACATACGGCAATGTAACTGTTTAGATACTATGATATCTTTTTCTCCATGGATTGTAACGATCAAGCCATTCTCTATGTATTTAACCTTTTGATGCAAGGTTGAGGGAACAGCACCAACATTGTTAATCCATGGTCTTCCCAGCAGCATATTGTAATCTGATTCAATCTCCATTACCTGGAATAACACTTTGAATCTACTTGGGCCAATCTCCAATGGCAATAACATTTCCCCAAGGATACTTTTCTTTGCCCCATCAAAAGCCTTCACAATCATCACCTGCGATATATCATCCTTACTTATTGACAAGTAACTTAAGGTCGACAGGTAGAACATTCAATCCTGACCCTCCATCAATGAGGACCCTGGGCACTATATGGTCTCTGCATTTGAGAGTTATGTACAGTGCTCGTGGGTTAGCCCTTGACACAACTTCCTCATCTAGAACGTAATCATGCTGACACGTTTCACTGGATCTACCATATTCACCATGTTCTCTGTTGAAACGTCAGCTTGACATAAGCTTCTTTCAGGATCTTTAACACTGCCTTTTGATGAGGCTCGGATGACAAGATTAGTGATAACAAGGATATTCTGCAGGAGTCTTCTTTAATTGTTCCAAATATCATACTCACTCTGTTTCATAATTTTTAGAAATTCCTCCTCCTCATCTTCTTTCATTTCACTTCCTCCCAAGTCAGAACTTTTTCCAACATTCCCTTCATTAACAAACTTTCCTTTTTCTATTTCTTTAGGACCATAACACCTTCCACTTCTCGTTATACTAGTTACTACTCCACCTACTTGGGCATTTGAGGTTTCTCCTATATCTCTTTCATCTCAACCTCAGTCTCATAGTTCCAAGGTACAACATGTGTGTCCTTATAAACAAAGGGTGTTGGTTTCTTCAGTGATAACTACCTTTTCTGGCTTTGGCGCTTGATTAAGTGGAGGCACTCGAAGCACAAAACGCTCAATCACATTCACCTCTTCAGGAACATTTAGCTTCTTTTTTGCTTGTATAACACCCAGGTTGAGTAATCCCTGTACACGAGCCTTGAAATCCAGCAATTTTCTATGTCATGGCCAAAGCCTAGGAGTGGTAGTCACAACTCGATTCCATATCACATTTCTCATTTTCCTTCATCATAGATGCAGGTGCTGTGATGTTGTATCCACTTCCTTTAAGCCAATGAAAACTTTCTCCATAGGAGTTCGAAGATTCAAGACCCTCTTGATCAAGGGTTCCTCCATCGTCAAAGCATTTACTCGAGCTCCTCCTTCATGATTTGGCATCGGATTGTTAACAATATCGGGCTTTGATTCCTCTTGCAGGTCCAATCTTCCACAAGCAATTAGCCTTCTTACTGCTGTCTTGAAGGCTTCACAATCTTCAATTGAATGCCCGCAACTTCCATGTGGTATTTACAAGTTAAGTTGGGGTTATACCAAGCTGGAAATGGTGGTTCTAATGGACGCACAGGACATGGTGAGATCAGGTGAGCATCGAACAATTTTTGAAAAGGTCAGCATTTGAAATGGATAACTTTGGAAAAGGTGGAATGTTTGGGAATCGATTACGATTCTGGTTTTGGAAATTTGGTCGAGGTGGTGTAGTGTTTGGGTAGTTCTGGGGATATGTGGTCGGGTTATATGTATAGGCTGGGCGAGTTGGTTGGTATGGTCGTATGTGGATGTTATTGACTTGAGGTTGGGTATGTGGGATTGTATTTGTGGTTGGAGTAGTTTGGTATGGTGGGTAATAAGGGATGGATGGTATTTGGGATCTTGGGTGTGTTGAGGCATATCTTGGAATGAAAGATTGCTGACCTTGCACATAACTTACTTCCGCCTCTTTCTTCCTTGGCGGCAATCCTCTTCTTGTGTCCTCATTACTCAGGAAGTTTTCCAGCTTTAGCCAAATTCTCGATTCTCTCACCGCGTTATCAATTCAGAGAAGTCTTTGTATGCTGCTCATCCATTGCCCCAATGTAAGGAGATCCTAAAGTCCCCAAGAAGTACGAACACATTTCAGATGGGATAAGTGGCGGTTGCACTTGAGCAGCTAAAGTTCTCCATCTTTGAGCATATTGCTTAAAGGACTCATCTTTCTTTTTTGCATCGTGCTCAATTGCTCGCGAGTAGGTGCTATTTCCATGTTAAACTTGTATTGATTCATGAATTGGTCAACTAATTCCCTCCAAGGAAATTTTGGAATGGTCTAATTGGATATACCACTCTAAGGCGGTCCAGTTAAACTTTCATGGAAAAAGCTGATAAGAAACTTCTCGTCCTTGGACCATATTGACATTTTTGTGCAGGAACTCTTTAAATGAAAAAGAGGATTACCAGTGCCATCATACTTAGAAATCAGGAACCTTGAAGTCTTTAGGAACTACTGTGTCAATAGGAGGGCAAAGCTGCTCAATCTCCATATGACCATAAGTGCTAGGTCCTTGAATAGCTTTGATTTGCTCCTGAATCTTCTTCATCCATTCTTCTCTGAACTTGTCTTTATTCACCTCTGCATGGCTATTTTCGAGGAAAATGGTTGTTTCTGGATAACAACACGAGGTTGCCCCAAATAGGGGCAGCATGCTCATGCCCATCAGTAAGTGTTCTCTAACGAATGATAGCCTTCTCCGATTGGAATTACCAATGGCATTGTGGGTGGTGGCTGTCCATGAGGATTATTTAGAATCTCATCCCCTCATTCAACCCTTGAGTGACATTTACAGGTGCATTTAATGTCCCAGGTATGGTTATCATTCAGCACTTGGTTGTACCTCAATGACGTGTTTACCATGTCCCGAATTTGATTAGCTCTTAATAAATCAAGGGATTCCTTCATGGCTCTCATCATTTCTTCCATATTTGCTTGATTAGTTGACATTTCATTCAATTTCCCTCTCACTCATCAACCTCCATGCTCAAATTTCTTACTTGATCAGAAGTATTTCCTGGTTCACTATTGCCACCAGCCATCTTAGTCCGCGCTCTGGTATTGTGAATACGAGTTAGATCGGTATCTTCTTTCCTTGGGCGCCCAATTGTGACTAAGTTTTACCTGGGAAATGATTTAGTAAAAAGAAAAAAATTGTTATTTATTAGAGGTCTTCTATCGTGCTTAGTCTTGATGTGAGTGTCTTTGATGATAACTGTTTCCCAGAACGTCTCGTTCAAAGGTACTATGTTATATTTAAATGACTATTGCCATGAGATCAAACAACATGAAGGAATGATTATTCATTCAAAGCATTATCTTTATTACAACCATTTCCAAAAGAAATACATCATAAAGCCACACATTGTCACTCAAAAGCCAATAGCTCAACAACGTCTTTCTGCAATCATTTGTTTCATCTTTCTAATCAAATCTCTCCATAGTTGACGAAGATGCGAATCTCATCTGGAGTCTCAAAGGGGATAATTTCCTGCCATTTCCAAATATCTTGGAACATCTTCTATTGCTATTGGCCAGTCCTGCCAGGTTTGAAAAGCGAACTTTCAACTCATGAATGATGTGATCTCGATACTGCACTTCAAGATCCAAATCTGCAATCTTTTTCTTTTCTTCTTCAGAACAGCTTGATAATACATGATCTCATCTTTCATGTGTTGATTTAGTTCCTCAATCTTTCTCTGGTATTCATCATTCAATTCCCCAATTTGTTGTCTCATTTGTCCTTCATTTTTTAATGCAGCTTTTTCAGCAGTTTTAGCACTTTGAAGCAGCTTTTTCAATCGTTGATTTTCAGCTAATGCTTCATCACGTTCTTGCCTTCGAAGTCCTAATTCTTTATTGGCAGCCATGAGACATTCTTTGGTTTTCATCATGTGCTCCTGCCCAGTTTTAACTTCTTACCTGGTTCCTTCAAGAACTTGATCTCTTTTGGTGCTTTCTCGTTTAAAGCTGCATAATCATGATGGGCGTTTTTCAGTTCAGCCTCCACTTGCATCTTTTCTTGTTCAGCCTTGTTCAGTCTTTCTTTCATATCTTTGATTTCTTCAGTTTCATCAACATGCAAAGCCAATGTCTTGCCAGGAGTAATTGCAGTTGAGACTCTAAATGGCAACTTAACCTCTTGAGCTCTATTTTTCACCCATTGGCGATAGCTTTCTTTCACTCAAGCTCCTAACTCCCAATTCTTTTCCTTTTCGGATAACATTATTCCAAGCAGATCGGATTTTCTAGGAGAGCAATGTCATCCGAATTGGAGTAGTACATGATGAAAGGAGTTATTGTAGCTTCAGAAGGTGGTTCCATTATGGGGTAACCAAGTTGGCGCAACACCAATGCTGGATTATAATTTATACACCCTCGAGTACCCATGAGAGGTACATTTGGAAAATTTCCGCACTGATAAATCAGTTCTGCCATCTTCCCACCAAGGGTACCATCGAATCACTTTTTCATTTAACTTGGCAAATTCCTCAGCCCATTGCCCACTTTTGTTCTTGACCTGATACATTTTTAGATCATTGATAGGACAGAGTGTCTTGTAACTTCTTTGGAATATATGCGCAATAATCCACACATATAGCATTGGTAAACAACACAAAACTCTCTTGCCATTCTTCTCATAGCAAAAATTCAAGGAACAATATACATCTGCTAGAAGGAATAGGATTCTGAGCATGAAATTTTCGGGCAAGGAATACATCAACCTGCTAGATCTACGAAACCATCAATATTTGGAAACAGAATGGTTCCATAAATGGTGAGGGTCAATACATCAAAAAGTGTCCCAATCCTCAGCTTAGCTAATCGTTGCATGTGCTTTTCCAAGTACTCTCTTGTGAATCCTCTGGTCTCATTTCTGCATTTCTGTGCTTCACTCAAATCTCTTACATTTACCTTGAGGACATTTGCTATTGTATGCAAAGAAGCATAATGTCCTTGGTAGTTGTAAGGTTTTTCTCCTTCTAGTGGTAACCCTAGGATTAGCTCAAATTCTTCAAGGGTTGGTGCCAACTGGAAATCTTGAAAGGTAAAGCATCGAATGGAGGATCATAATACCTTGCCAGGGCTGATTGCCTCTCCTCTCCCACCTCTAACAAGCTCAGGACTTTTCCATATTTTCTTGTGAGAGAAAGACGTTGTGGAGCTTTTAACAATTGACTCAAAGATCTCAAGCTTTCAGTGTCAGGTTTCTTAGCTTTAAGATGTAAAGTCTTTTTCAATTCTTCACAATTGTTTGATCTCATGGTTGTTTCCATTTTTTTAAAGATACTCACAACAAGACTTGATATAGCTCTCTAACAAACCTGTTGAACAAAAGAAAGAGTGATTTTTCTTTACAGAAAGAAAATACAAATAAAACTTGTAAACAAGTTAAAGAATTTATGTACAAAGAAAATAAGTTAAAGAAGAAGGTATGCTCCCTTTGTGACCTATTGAATTGTGGAAGGCTATCCTATGGTCTCATAAGCTTTCTCCTGAAGACTTTCATCAGGTGGATCTATGAACTCAGGATTCTATGGCCTCTAGAGCTAACAACTCTTTTGAAATGTTATCCACAAAGGTTAAGGCTAGATGCAGGACATTTACAAAAGAGTCACACTAGACGAGATTTTCACAACCAAATAGGACGTACATCCAATATGGCTACTGTTACACATCTCTTACCTATCTCAAGTTGCACTCAAACCCGGGTATAGGGCCCACTCGTGTGTGATTAATGTGTTAGTGTTGTGTGTGAAGGGAGCATACAAACCTGGAATCCTAACACTACCCATTACCAACACCTGCAAAATAAATAATAGAAAATAAAAGTCGTCTATCCTAGGGTTTCCATTAATAAATAAATAAAACATAAAACTCTACAAGAGCGGTATCTAACATAAAAGAAATCATTTATCCTAGAGTTGTCATGAAAGAGCAAAATGAAAAATAAAAACAAAAGGCAACTTATTTTAACATAAAATAAAAAGAACAAATAAAAATAGAGAAAAATAAAATAAAACAAAAGGAAAATTTGAGATTACAATAATATGCACAATCAATTTTTAAGCTTGACTCTAACTTCCAGTGGAGTCGCCATCTGCGCAACGGAAACCGGACGGCGAAAAGAATGTTTAAAATTAGGAGTCGCCACCACGTTTATTTAAATTGGGAAAACACGGAAAAAACCCATTTTAAAGAAAAGGTCTTTGTAACCAGATTAGAGTTCGGAGTCGGTTATGCATAGAGAAGGGTAGGATTTAATCTTACGCACCCTAGTACACCCGTCCTTAGACGGTACTTATTAATTGTGCAAATTATTAATAACCTTTCAAAATATTTATGTCATTATTTATTTACAAGGATATAAAAAAAAAAATTCTTAAGAAAAATTTTGAAACATCAAATCGTCACGATTCAAATGTTCAAAATATTGAGTCAACAAGCCGTCACGGCTAAATCAACATCCTTATTTGAAATAAAATAAGTAAGAAATTTAAATTTAAACACATGAAAATAAAACTCTCTTATAAATTATAAATATTTATAAATAAGATAAAAATTTATTTTGATACTTTCTATGAAAAGAAAATAAAACATAAAATAATAAAAGAATATTTAAAGAAAATTTGGAACATCAAGCTTCATAGCTCAGATGTCTAGAATAACGAGTTAACAAGTTGTCACAGCTAAATTAACATTTTATTTGAAATAAAAATTTTTAACAAATAAATGACCAATTTAAATTGAATATAATAGAAAATTTTATGAATTATTTACAAACAAGATAAATGAAATATTTTTAATATCTTTTTTATAAAAGGGAAAAATAAATTTTCAGAGAAAGTTTTGGATCATTAAGTGTCACGCTAAAATGTCCAAAATATTAAGTTAACAAGCCATCACGGCTAAATTAACATTTTATTTAAAAAATACTTCTCAAATAATATAAAAATAACATAAAATATTTCATATGAAAAAAAAAATACAAGTAAGACATAAATTATAAAAATTTAATTTTGAACTTGACAGGATTAAAATCGCCTCCTACGTATCCCCTGGTGCAATGGGGAACTCAAAGTTACGTAGTTCTTTAAAATATAATTGTAGGTTAGTTGATTTTATTTTTTGAAAAAGTGGTTTTAAATTTCAAGTTGTTGCAGCTAAAATATCTAGATTATAGGATTAATAAGCGGATCGCTAAATTATCATCAAAAGGGAAACTATTGATCCATTGCGTTAAAATAATTAAAAAAAAATTCTTTTTTAGAGACATTCCTTTTTCTTTACTCAAGGCAAAACACAAAAGAAAAAAATGAATTCAAACCAAAAAAAACAAAGCCCATGTATTTTGTGCCAAAAACAAAAAATAACTTAAAAAAAAAAACAACCGTCCCAAGACAAGCATTAACGTTCCATCTCAAAACAGAGACAAAGGCACATAGAGAGAGGTGTGGTGAGGCTTTATCTCAATCACTCTCATCCACACATACCCACATACACCCACGTTCACATTCATCCATTCACAAAAGAGAGAAGGCGGAGAGAAGAGAGGGCGGAGGAAAGCGTGGCGGAGAGGTGTGGCGCGTAGCTCACACACGACGGGCGGAGGGCGACCTGGTGTCATGCGACGGTGAGAAGCCGCGGTGATCACGCCGTCTCCGCCTGCTGAGATGGCGGCATCACGAGGAGAGAGGATGGGCGGGAGGAGGGGCGGTGATGTTGGAGGCCGACGACTCAAGGGAGGTAGCAATCTGCGGGCGGTGAGAGACCATGGTGGTTGGGGGTACGGCGGCGTGTGAAGCTTCTCGCGCGGCGTAACGACTCTTCGCGAACTCCTAGAGAAGGAGAAGGTGCTTGCGGTGATGGCCGATTTCAAAGCGGAGTGGTATTGCGCGCGGTGATGGGCTCGTGGTATTGGTGGTTCTCGCCACAAGGCATGAAGCCATAGTGATGAAACGTGGCGGCCCCATGGCGTTCCCCTTCCTTCTCCTTTATCCTTTTGTTTTTTGTTCATGGGTATCATGGATTATTGGTTTGGGATTTATTTTGATGAAGATTGATCCAATTTTTGTACTGTCTCTGTGATGTTTGGTTTCTAGTTTTTTTTTTTTGAATAAATTGAGGGTGTGTTTGGCTTTGATTTAGGGATGAAGACTTTTGTTATGGACTATTGATGATGATTTGTTTTGGACTTTGGTTTGATCTGATTTTATGGTTATGGTATTGGGCTTCCTGGATGATGGAATGGGAATTGGGCTTGATTTTGTTCATTGTTTTGATTTTTGGCTCTTAACAAGATGTGGGTTTTGAAACAGGAGAATAGGCACTAAAAAATGAATCAACAA
>JAMLFY010000819.1:0-23000 GCA_030441495.1 Dalbergia oliveri
CCTAGAGCATGTGCAAGTTAAGGGAAGACCTTTTTAATCTACCACCAACGAGGATCATGGACCGTGATCTCAAGCAGTTGAGGACAACTCCGTTCCTTTGGTGAAAGTGGCGTGGGATGCGACAGACGGAAGAATTCATGTGGGAGTTGAATTCAAAATGCATTTTTTAAGGTAATGAATTTTGAGGGTGAAATTCTTTTTAAGGAGAGGAGTAATATAATGCCTCGATTTTTTTTTAAGTACAAATGACCAAAATACCCCTAAGGTCATTTTTACCCGAAATTCGAGGACAATCGACTGGCACCCCTCAATGGGTCAACTCAATGTTTGAAGGGGATTATATTCTATTATGTTTGATATTTGTAACATCCTAATATTTAACCTAATACGCCAAGGATGTAACAAGATTAATTATTAGTTATTGTTTCCCTTTAAATTCTTTTACAAAATACTTAGCGGAAAATACAAGTAAATTTTTTTTTTTTGAAATGGAATATGTAAAACAAAGTGCGAGCCTTTGTGTAACATAAATGAAATGTGAAGCGGAAGAGCAAAATAGGTCATACAAGGTGAAGCGATGAATCATACAAAGCAAAGCAATAAGGAACATCTAATCATAAAACATCATCATAACATTAATCATAATTAGTTTCATACATAACTAAAAAGATAATATAGAGTCATACCCTTACTAGTGGGCAGAGCTTGTAGTACATAGAAATGGAGATACATAAACGGAAAAGGAAAATAAAAGCAAGTACATGGCAAATCCCTAAAAGATAAGACTCCCAACTATCACTCCGTCACCCTCCACGCCTATTGATGACGCTCGTCCTGGATCAGGGAGATGTAGCCCGCGAATTGATGGAGCTCCTCGGAGGTAGCCCAACGAAGCGGAGATCTAGGCATGGGAATCCAGGGGACGGCGTGGCCTTCGCGACGTGGTTGCCTCTCAGCTGAACATGCCTCGCATGCCTCAGCTAGGTGACAGTGTCCTCGCTACCTCCAGAGATCCATAGGAACGAAGGGAAGAGCCCGAAGGATCGGCCTCCGATCGAGCGGAACATATTCGGGGTATGCCGCGTGCCGATGAAGAAGGACGGGCATGGGTGCTCGGCTCGGGTTCGTCTTCTCAAAGATGAGGTCATCGCCAAAAGGTGAAGTCGGATCGAGCGATGGCTGGAGACGGGGAAAGCAAACGGGCGTACATACACAAAATGCGCACCTCACAATGATCCTGGAAGCGGTAGACTGATGCTCGGGGTCATAGTGCACCTCCCAAGTGGGCGGGTCAATGAAATCACGAACGGCGCCATTGATGTCTGAAGACGTAATGGAAAGAGACAAGAGAAAGAGGGGTGGGAATCTTGCTAAAGATCTCAATAGGAAAAACCTCTATCCTAGTGTCATCGTTTGCATCCAGGAACCTTGGGTTTATTATGAAAAGGTTAAACATGCAAAGGTTCATTATGAGGTTTTTCATAGAGATAATTATCCAAGGTCCATGTCTTTTATGATGAATCTTAATGCATGTATGCAGCATAGCAACATGCATGCATGGCTACTTTAGGAAAACTAAACCATATTCAATCAACACAGGGGTGGCATGTAACTTCTCTTGAACATCATTCCTTCTCTTCAACTTGTGACACTAAGCATCATAATAGTAACCGCACCCCTAAAACTAGGCTATGAGCTCATACCTTAACTAGTCGTCACTAGTTCTTACTTAACCTCTTGATAAGCGAATCATAAACATAATCATAATCATCATAATCCCGACTCCTAGAGTACAGGTAGGGGGCTTAAGGATCACCCATCATGGGACTTTTGCCTTCTTCGAAATGCATCGACGTTAAGACTAGCGACTTTGTCCACTTTGGAGGGCTAATGTCGATGCCTCACGGTTTTACGTTCTCCTCACGGTAGCAAGAAGTACGTCTCGGTGTGTCACATTAAACATCTTTTTTTTAAACTTTCTTAAGTCTCTCAAATTCTATGGAAATTCGGCAGCATAACGACTACAACCCGAATTTCCTCAAATTTGAGTCATGCCACATTACTTCACATAATGCATGTTGTCTCATAAATTCCTCAAATCCAATAAACCTTTTAATCATAACGACATACTTTCTTTAATTCATTTGTATCACATAGTCTCATGCATTATGCTCATAATATATCAAAACATCATCACATCACACCATGAATCCTCATGTCCTCATACTCATTAACACGTTCATACATAACACAACAATATACGCACGATCTCATTCTCACATCACACTTCCTATCTCTTATCGTTTTATGCTTTGGCCCTTACGGGTCTTAAACTTATATTCTAATTGTTCTAATACCCCTATTACATCTTTATTACACCCAAGAGGTCATCACTTATAATTTTCACTAAGATTTAGGCTTACTAAAAATTCCAAACAGCATTATGCATTTAAGGGCAGAAATTATCATATGTTTACGGGGCTCTAAAATCCTCGTTTGTGACCCCTTTAAGATCTGTCTTCGCCTAAGGCTCCATAATCAATTCCTAAACCAATTATGAGGGATTTCTAGGCATGTTTACTAAGTTATAAGTCATTTTTCCTCAATCTAACTATGCTGGAACATAATTGCATATTACCATGTCTAAGTGTGCTAGAATTCCCATTTTAAGTCCTTATCATCACCTTAAGCTTTGTAATTAATACCTAATCATTTATGAAGGGTTTTTATACATGTTTTACTGATTATGAACCATTTATCCTTGAATTAATCATGCTGGAACAGGTTTGCATTTTCCATAGTTAGGTGTTCTAGAATTCTCAATTTGAACCCTTTTTAGGTACTTAATCTTTTCTAACTTCTCTAAAACGTTCCTTACTCCTCTCAAACATAATTTTACACACTTCCACACCATAAAACAGATTTAGTACGGTGGCCAAACATCGAGGGCAGAGCCAAAAACATAAGCTCCATAGAGTCACATAAATCATGAATAAAAATGCATACTAGTTTTCTCTTGGAATAATTCTAGAAACTCAAAACTCTTTTAGAACTCAAATCCTTGCATTAAACTCATGTAATTACACATGAGGTCAGTAGCTAAATCAACTTGCTCATAAAATAGATTTTAAGCGTATACTTTCATTGATAATGTTGCTTAGGTGCTCCTAAGCTTAGAAAAATTACAAAACATGAACTATGGACACTTGTGATTAGAGGAACTCACACTAAGTCCATCATCATCACCATAAGGCCGAATGGTTTCTTTGAAAAACCAACATTTTCTTAAAACCTTACATAGGATACTTGGGCAAGTCTTTGAGCTCTAGATCATTAAAGTGATGACATAAACTTAAACATGCTATGTACCTCATTTTTGTTCTTCATTAGAAAATAAAGTGAGAGCATAAAAAAAACAAGAGATGCACTCATTTATTTTTTTTAGAATTTGAGTGATGGCATAAAATATATACATGCTAGGCAAGAAAGTAAACATGAAATGCAAGGTTCAATTCTTTATTTTAGTGCTCTAGGCCTCTTGAGGTATTTACCCCAAATCAACAATCAACTTTAAGGTTGAAAAAGGTAGGCTTTGAGATTTATTAAGTGAGGATGCACCTTCTTGTTTTAATCTTTAAGTTGTTTAGTAATGACTTGAAAATAAACATGCTATGCAAAACATTAAAGTAAACATGAATGCATCTTATTTTAGATCTTAGCTAGACTCTTTGCAAGACTTTAAAGGAACATAAAACCTTAACCCATTATGTATCATAAGGCAAACTTTAGAGTTCTTAGCACCTAGACTTCAAGAAAGTCTTAAGGTTTGAACTTCATCATCAAGCTCAAGAAAATAGACACAAAGTTCAACACTTTGTCCAAACAAAATACAAGAACTAAGTCATATTCTTTATTTTATTGCTCATGGGCTTCAATCTAGAGTAAAACTCTTAGGCCAAACATAAGGGTAAGCTTAGAACTCTTTGAAATCATGTGATTAATTTTCTTTAACAAAACTTTTGTGATCTACTCAACATTTTTAGCAAATTTTGTTCAAACCAAGGCAAAGGAAACCGAAATCCAAAGAACCATTAAGAAAGAAAGGAAAAAGAAAGAAAATGTAAGCAAGGAAAAGAAACACAAGCACATATGGTCCAAGACCAAGTTGTTTCAAGCTTTAGAGGTTTCTCACATGACAACAACAAGTCATCATCTTGAAACCTCATCATCAAGCTCATGTTCTCTTCATAAAAAGGCCTCATGGCCGAAATAAAAAGAGAAAAGGAAGAGAGTTTGAACCAAGAGAAAACTAGAACTTTTCTTGAAGAAAACAAGTAAACACTTGAAAACAAAACCCCTACCTAAGGAAGTCTTTGAAGAATGAAAGAAAGCTTGAGTTCTTGAAGAGTTGAGAAGAAAAATCTCCTCTTGGATGTGGGTATGTGTTTCGAAGAGAGGGAACTCAAGGGAGATGATTTTCCTTGAGTTTCTAAGCTTGGAAATGGCAAGTTTAAGTATTTGAGAGATGGTTTAAGGTGAGGTAGTGGTGGTTTATGGTTGTTTGTAGTGGTTTGTGGTGGTGGCAAGGTTCTTTGAGAGGAAGAAGAAGATGAAGAGAAATTTGAGAAAAAAGCAAGAAAGTGCAAGACAACTAAACTTAGCAAATGATCTAAAGTGTATCAAGGTTCTTCAAGCCTTGGTATTTATAGAAAATTTTGCACAATGAAGCTGAATTAGGGAAGGATGGTCGACGGCCTCTTGGTCAATTGGGAGGAAAATATCTCTTATAAGGTATGGCTTTGAGTATGGGTTCAAGCATGGTGAAGTATGGCCAAGGCATGGCTCTTTGAGTGAGATAAAATTCAACATGTGACATTTTTCTTGGATGAGGATTCGGCCAACTTTGTGCAGCCAAGGGGGAGAGAAATTTGTTCATGTAATTGTAGTTTAGTGATATGTTTAGGTGTTTCTTTGATTAAGGTTTTGGTTAGGAGTTGTAAGAAAGTGTTTAGGTGAGATAATTGGCTAATTAAGGTTGTCAAGACTTGATTAGGAGGGTAATCTTGCTAGTTTAACAATTTTAAAATCATTCTTTGGTCAAATGAGCTATGTAACGCAGAATTTCTGCTATTAGTACAAATGACCGAAATGCCCCTGAGGTCATTTTCTTTTAATTCAAGGCAGCCGATACGGCACTCCTCGAATGGGTCAACTCAATGTTTGAAGGGGATTGTACCTGTTATGTTTGATATCCGAGGTGAAAATTTCTAAACTTTCGGCTCAAAATGACTAAAATACCCCCGCTGTACACGGGTAAAAGGTGCCGTTTAGCCCGGAATTTCCAGGAAGTTTAGAATGATGTTTTAGAGTAATATTTGATGTTTAGCCTGCCGGAAGGTCCAAATCAGTTTTAGTGCAAATTACCGTTTTACCCTAGAACGTGTACATTGCGCCTAATGAAGTAATTAAACCTAAGCAATATTAGGCTCTAATCGAAGATTAATTTATTTTGATAATTAATCTAGAGTCAAAATGATTTATTAAGGTCGATTAGAAACTAAAATTGCTTAGTCAAATTCTAATTTCATTCTTTAATCCAAGACTACTAATCAAAAAGTAATGAATAGTGTTTTCTCTCTCCAATTTCCTTAAATTAAGGAAACTTGTCTACAACCTTTTTGACCAAAAGAGTGATTTTAAAATTGTTAATCTAGATTAGAACACCCCTAAACCAAGCCTTGATGACCCTAATTAACCTTTATTACACCTAAACACTTTCTACAAACTCCTAACCCAAACCTTAATTAATGAAACACCTAAATGCATCATTAAACCACAATTACATGGATGATTTTTCCCTCCCTCTTGGCTGTCCAGTTTGGCGAATTCTTCCCCCAAAATCCATCAAATATTGATTTCAAATTTCATCCAAAAAGGCTATGCCAAAGCTAGGACTTGACTACACCTAAGCTAGGACTTAAACCAAGCTTCCAAGACAAGCTTTAGAAGATATTTTCCTTCCTCCTAAGCCAAAATTTCAGCCAGCTCTCCCCCTAAATCAGCCACAACATTTCATTCTTTATAAATACCACACCTTGGAAAGCTTGGACACCTTTTGATCATTTGCTAAGTTGAGTTTTCTTGCACTTTCTCTCATTTTCTCTCATTTTCCCTTCCTCTAAGTTCTTTTTCTTCCTTCCTCAAAGAACCACCACCACCACCTTGAGCCACCACAAACCACCAAACCACCACTCTCATACCTTAAAACACCTCCTAAACACCAAACCTCACCATTTCCAAGCTTGCATCCTCAAGGAAAAATCATCTTCCTTGAGAACCTTTGGAGGCCGAATCCTTGTTGCTCACCAAAGAAGATTTTGTCTTCTCATTTCCTTGCAAACTCAAGCTTTCTTTCAAAGCTTTCAAGATTTCACTTGGTAGGGGTTTTCTTTCAAGTTTTCTTTACTTTCTTTGAGAAAAGTTTCTAGTTTTCTCTTGGTTTCAAACTCTTTTTCTTCCCCTTTGTATTTTCGGCCATGAGGCCATTTTACAAACCAATCTTTAGCTTGATGATGAGGTCTCATGGAGATAGTTTGGTGTTTGCCATGAGAGAAACCTCTAAAGCTTGGATCTTGGTCTAGGACCATATACAAAATCGGTTTTTCCTTTTCTTTGCAAGTTCAAAGTTTTGGTTTTTCATTTCCTTTCCTTTATGATTTGGTTCCTCCTTGGTTTTTCCTAGTTCAAAGTTTTGGCCTTCATTCCTCTAAGGTTTCGTTTTTTTCCTTGTTGCCTTGTTCAAGCTTTGGTTTTTATTTCTTTTTCTTCAATGGTTTCGATTTTTCCCTTCCTCTCTTGAACAAAGTTTGCTAAAAATGTTAAGGTAGCCCTTTTATGTTTGTTTGAAAGGTTGTCTCTTGAAAATCGTTTCCTTGAGCTTGATGATGGTGTTCGAAGAACATAAGACTTCCTTGGTGTCTTGATGCTAAGAACTCTAAAGCTCACTTTATGATACATAATGGGTTGAGGTTTTTATGTTCCTTTAAAGTCTTGTAAGAGCTCTAGTTAAGATTAAAAGGAGTTGCATTCATGTTTACTTTTATGCTTTGCATAGCATGTTTATTTTCAAGCTATCACTAAGCAACTTAAAGATTAAAACAAGAATGTGCATCATCACTTAATAAATCTCAAAGCCTACCTATTTCAACCTTAAAGTTGATTGTTGATTTGGGGTAAACACCCAAGAGGCCTAGAGCACTAAAATAAAGAATTGAACCTTGCATTTCATGTTTACTTTCTTGTCTATCATGTTTATATTTTATGCCATCACTTAAACTCTAAAGATAATAAATGAGTGCACCTCATATTTATTTTATGCTCTCACTTTATTTTCTAAAAGAAGAGTAATGAGTTGCATAGCATGTTTAAATTTATGTCACCACCTAAATGGTCTAGAGCTCAAAGACTTGCCCAAGTATCCAATGTAAAGTTTTAAGAAAACGTTGGTTTTTCAATGAAGCCATTTCGGCCTTGTGGTGATGATGATGGGCTTGGTGTAGTTCATCTAATCACAAGTGCCCATAGCCATGTTTTGGAATTTTTCTAAGCTTAGGAGTACCTAAGGAACATTATGAATGAGATTATATGTTTTAAATCTATTTTATGAGCAAATTAATTTAGCTACTTCCCTCATGTATAATTACATGATTTTAATGAGATAAATTGAGTTCTAAAAGAGATTTGAGTTCTTAAAAACCATTCCAAGAGAAAACTAGTAACTTATGTGCTTTTAAGTCATGATTTTATGTGATTTTATGATTGTTTCATTTCGGTTTGTACCTCCCTGATTGGCTACTGTACAAACTGTTTTAAGGTGATAAAATGTGTACACTTATGCTTGAGTGAAGTAAGGAACGTTTTAGAGAAGTTAGAAAAAAATAAGTAACTAGAAAGGACTTAAAATGAGAATTCTAGAACACTTAGAATTGGAAAATGCAATTCTGTTCCAGCATAATTAATTCAAGTGTAAATGGTTCATAATCAGTAGGATATGCATAAAAACCTTTCATAAATGATTAGGTATTAATTACTAAGCTTAAGGTGATGATAAGGACTTAAAATAGGAATTCTAGCACACTTAGACATGGCAAAATGTGATTCTGTCCAGCAAAGCTAAATTGAGGAAAAGTGAATTATAACTTAGTAAACATGCCTAGGAATCCCTCATAATTGGTTTAGGGATTGATTATGAAGCCTTAGGCGAAGATGGATCTTAAAAAGGGTTTAAAACGAAGATTTTAGAACCCCGTAATCATATGATGATTTTCTGCCCAAATGCATAATGCTGTTTGGAATTTTTAGTAAGCCTAAATCTTAGTAAGAATTATAAGTAATGATCTCTTAAATGGAATAAAGATGTACTATGAGCATTAGAATGATTGGAACTTAAGTTTAAGACCCGTAAGGGCCAAAGCATAAGACAATATGAGATAGGAAGTGTGATGTGAGAATGAGACCAAGTGAGTATGCTTGTGATATGAATGAATGTGTTAATATCATGAGTATGAGAATATATGGATTTGTGATATGCGTTGTTATGTTTTGGTATATTATGAGCATAATGCATGAGACTATGTGATAGAAATGAATTAGAGAAAGTATGTTGTCATGATTGAAAAGTTTTCTTGATGGAGGATTTTGTGAGATAACATGCATTATGTAAGTTATGTGGCAAGACTTCAAATTTGAGGAAATTCGTAAGTGTAGTCGTTCACGCTTGAATTTCTGTCAAATTTGAGGGACAAAAAGAAAGTTTTTGAGAAATATGAAGTTTAAAGTTATATGCCAGATGCATTTCTCCTAGAATGAGAGAAAGTAAACAGTGGGGTATGGACGTCGAGCCATCCGAAGCGGACAAAGTCGCTGGTCTTAACCGGTCGATGCGTTTCGAAGAATGAAAGTATATGATGTTTAAGGTGACACACCGAGACGTACTTCTCCTACTCAGTGAGGAGAAGGTAAAAGGGTGAGGGCATAGACATTAGCCTGCCAAAGCGGACAAAGTCGCTGGTCTTAACCGTCGATGCGTTTCGAAGAAGGAAAAAGTCCCATGATGGGTGATCCTTAGGCCCCCACCCGTACTCTGGAGTCGGGATTATGATGATTATGATTATGATATGATTCGCTTATCAAGAGGATAAGTAAGAACTAGTGACGACTAGTTAAGGTATGAGCTCATAGCCTAGTTTAAGGGGTGCGGTTACTATATTATTGGTGTCACAAGTATGAGAAAGGAAAGATGTTCAAGAGAAAGGTTACATGCCACTTATATGTTGATTGATAATTGTTTGATTTACCTAAAGTACTGCCATGCATCCATGAACTATTATGTTGCATACATGTATTAAGAATCATTATAAAAGACATGGACCTTGGATAAATACCTTTGTGAAAACCTCATAATGAACTTATGCATGCTTAACCTTTTCATAATAAACCCAAGGTTCCTGGGACGTAAACGATGACACTAGGATAGAGGATTTCCCCTGAGATTCTTTAGCAAGATTCTCACCCCTCTCTCTGTTTCTTTGGGTACGTCTTCAACATCGATGGCGTCGTTCGTGATTTTTGTTGACGCACCCGTGTGGGCTGCACTGATTCCGACCATCAGTCCTACCACTTCGAGGGTCATTGTGCTATACGCATTTTTGCATATGTGGGACGCCCGTTTGCCTTTCCGTCTCGCCACAATTCACCCCGACCTCCCCTTTTGGCGACGATATGATCTTTGAGAGGACGCGACCCTCTGACGGGCAGAGCGGTCGCGCATTCGGCATCTGACGGTGCAAGGCTACCAGAGATGTGCCTCGCAAGACGTTCGAAGCCGACCATCAGAGGATCCTCCTTCTCATCCTTTCTCGGAAGGTTCCGCCCTGCCGTACCCATGGATATCGAATGGGTGGCGAGAGACGGTGACGCGCGGAGGTTAGCACGCGTGAAGATGCGCCCTCATCATGGCGGGCATGCTCGCCATCCTCGCCTTCATGCATCAGAGGAGCTTGCACAGTTCATTGGATATATGCCAGGAGGATGGGTAGAGCGTCATCCATGGCTCGGAGGGAGGGAGAGTCTTAGTTGGGTATTTATCTTTTGGGGGTTGTTTCATGTATTTGTTATCATTTGATATTATTGTATTGCAAGCTCTCCACTAGTATGGGTAAGACTTTATGTTTCTGTTATATTTCTATTATGATGTACTAAACTATATTATCTAATGTGATGAGGAATGATGTTTATGATGGATGTGTTCTTTAATGTTTATGTTCTGTATGTTTTATTTATTCTTCCGCTTCACGTTGTTTATGTTACACGCAAAGGCTCGCACTTTGTTTTATATAAATCATTTCAAAAAAAAATTACCGTATTTTCGCTAAGTTAATTTCTAAAAGAATTTTAAAGGAAGTAATGACTAATAATTAATCTTGATACGTCCTAGGCGTATTGGGTTAAATATTAGGGTGTTACATTATGGTATTGAGCAGTTTGATTCTCATGGAGCCTGAGGATTGGACTAACCATGCTTTATAGGCATGTTACGGTAGTATGTCATGTATAGTGCTTAGCTATTAGAGATAAGCTATAGGATAGGCATTCATGACCTTGTCTGCATGTCTGTGCCATGGTAACTAGCTCATTTGCTTGGAATATTGACCTGATCACCTCGGTATTTGTTGACTTGTGTGCTTAGGGACCAATGGCACTCAGACAAATAGGAACGAAACGTCGGTGAACAAGGAAATGAGACTTAAGCATCTCGTGAAATGGCTAGGGCGATGGAACGCATGTTCGACCGCATGAATCAACCAAGGGACAGCTGCTCAAGGTCCCACCTGAAGGCCGTGGAACAAGCCCGTTTTGGGGAGTTCGCAAGGCCAATCCCCGAACCTTCGTGGAGCTTTGAACCAGGACAAGGCTGATGAGTGGATCAGAACATGGAAAAGATACTCGGTTGTTGCTTGCTCGGAGGAGAGAAGGTTACCTTTGCGCTACATGATGGAAGCCGACGCTGAGTTTTGGTGGACCGGCACCCGAAGGCTGCTAGAAGCTAAAGGGCTATCAATTGGACTGTTCAAGACGTACTTCTATGAGAAGTATTTCCAAGAGTTCGTGAGGATGCCAAGGACATTGAGTTCATGCAGTTGGTCCAAGGTGGAATGTCTGGCCGGTCCACGGCAAAGTTTGAAGAGTTGATCAAATTCTCTCGGGTTTTCCAAGGGAATCCGATGAGATATGGAAGTGTGTTAAGTTTGAGGCCGGTTTGAGGGCCGAACTTAACTTCCTGTGGCACACATGGAGATTAGGGACTTCCGACCCTAGTCAACAAGTCCGATCATGAAGAAGGCACAAGGAGATGATGAGCGAGGGTGATCGTCACTGGTTTGGGACCCCAAGCCTCGAAGTTCAAGCCGTCGCATCATAACCAACCAAGGAACCATTACCATCCCTATCAATCCAACAGTTCAAGCAACAACAACCACAACAAGGAAGCACTGTCAACCAACCCTTCAGACAACACCCAAGGCCGCCGTTAACCCCAGGGGAGGGAACCGCAACCATCAAGGAGGAGTGAGCGGTCCTCGTAACAACATCCACAACAATCAACAAGGAGGGCCCGGGAACAAGAACAAGGCACCCCAAGGAGCCCTGGGCTCTCCCAGGACCCCACAAGCGGTGGAGTGCCCAATTGTGAAAGAATCATGGCAATCGTCCCCTCAGCCGAACAAGGAGTGTGTTTCAAGTGTGGCAAGCTCGGCCACTATGCAAAAGATTGCAAAAGTAATGGAGGTCGTAAGTAGAATCCCGACCGCAACACCAAGGACGGGTCTTTACCCTCAACGCGAGAGACGCGAACGGATCCAACGACCTCATCGAAGGTAAGTGTGAACTAAATGGTAAAACCTTAACTGTGCTATATGACTCTGGTGCTACTCATTCTTTTATCTCACATGCTAGTGTTGAGTCTCTAAACTTGCAAGTTTCTAAACTTCCATTTGACCTTATTGTTTCTACTCCTACGAATCGTCCTGTTCATACATGTAATTGTTGCCTAAATTGTCATCTCCTGTTGAAAATAGATCTTTTGTCATAGATTTGATTTGTTTACCCTTGAAAGACATAGGAGTAATTCTTGGCATGGATTGGCTTACGCTAACCATGTGTTGTTAATTTTATACAAATCTGTTATTTTTCGTCATCCCCCTAGCAAAACTAGTCAAACCTTAAAACTTTATGTGAATGCCGTAGATGTCTTCTGTAGTGGGGAGAAAACTAAGGGATATGTCCTTCTAGCCGTTACGAGGTAGACTTTAGCAGAACATAGATGATATTCCTGTGGTAAGAGTACAGAGGTATTTCCGATGATAAGAGTTCCCTCCCGAAGAGAAGTGGAGTTCTCCATCGAGTTGGTTCAGAGGAACGGGACCTATCTCCATAGCCCCATAAAGATGTCACCCTTGGAGCTAAAAGAGTTAAAAACCAGTTGGAGGAGTTGTTAGAAAAGAGTTTTATAGACCTAGTGCTTCACGATGGGACCAGATTTTGTTTGTTAAGAAAAGGATGGGAGCATGAGATTATGTATAGATTATAGGCAATTGAATCGTGTAACGTGAAAATAAATACCCTTTGCCTAGGATTGATGATCTTATGGACCAGTTAAAAGGAGCGGTGGTATTCTCCAAGATTGATTTAAGGTCGGATACCACCAAATTCGAGTAAGGGATGAGGATATACCTAAAACCGCTTTTAGGACACGGTATGGACACTTTGAGTTCACCGTGATGTCCTTCGGAATTGACCAATGCACCCGGCGTGTTCATGGACTACATGAATAGGATCTTTAGACCTATTTAGATAAGTTCATGGTTGTTTTCATAGATGATATACTCATCTATTCGAAGACTCACGAGCATGAAAGTCACCTAAAGTTGGTTTTAGAGGTGTTGAAGGAGAAGAAGTTGTATGCTAAGCTCTCTAAGTGTGAATTCTGGTTGGAGGAAGTGAAGTTTTGGGACATGTAGTATCAAAAGGAGGTATAGCTGTTGACCCACATAAGATGGAAGCTTGATGAATTGGGATAAGACAGATATCAGAAATACGGAGCTTTTGGGATTGGCAGGCTATTACCGAAGGTTTATTAAAGGATTTTCCAGATTTCCCTTCCCTAACCAAGCTAACTAGGAAGAACACCCGTTTTCATGGAATCCGATTCCAAAGAGCTTCCAAGAGTTAAAAGAAAGGTTAACCTGGACCCCAGTTTGGTTTTACCGACCCAATGTACCTTTCGAGGTATATTGTGATGCTTGGGAAAAGGATTGGGATGTGTTCTGATGCAAAATAGGCAAGTGGTAGCCTATGCATCTAGACAACTCAAGCCTAACGAGGTGAACTACCCTACCCATGACCTAGAGTTGGCCGCCATAATGTTTGCCTTGAAGATTTGGAGGCATCACTTATATGGAGTAAAGTTTGAAGTTTTCTCAAATCACAAGAGTCTTAAGCATCTCTTTGATCAGAAGAGCTAAACATGAGGCAAAGAAGGTGGATGGAGTTTCTAAAGGACTATGATTTTGGCTTAAGTTACCACCAGGCAAGGCCAATGTGGTCGCGATGCCTTGAGTTCGAAAGTCATTACGCTTATCCCACATGATGGTCAAGGAAATTGAGCAAATAGAGAAGTTTAGAGATTTAAATATGGGGATGTCAATAACAGAAAAGAGTATGAAGATGTGTCATCTTCCAAGTAACAAGTGGGTTCAAACAAAGGGTAATGATGGCACAAGTAGAAAATGAGGAGTTTAGGAGACTCTAGAAGGTTAAGGCTGGAAAGCTTAAGGGTTTTGAGCAAGGAACAGATGGTTTGTGGAGGTTCGAAGGGCGGATATGTGTCCTAAGATGGTGACCTCTGAGGAAGTATCTTGGAGGAGGCCCATAAAAGCCACTTCACCATCCATCCTGGTGCCACCAACATGTATCAAGATTTAAAGAAGATGTTCTGTGGCCCGATTTGAAAGGACGTAGTAGCCTGGGTTAGTAAGTGTAACGCCCAATTTTTCTGTAATCTTTCCTGTCATTAGAAATTACCAAATTACCGTAGGTAAATATTATACCAAACAATTCTCAATAAAGGAATATAACGTTAGAAGAGAAGTTAGGAGCAATTCGTACAAGCATTGCAAACCCAATTTCTGTACGTGTAAAATGACCAAAATGCCCTGAGGTTATTTTACTCAGAAAATGAAGTATGGGCCCCACCCATCCTCAAGGGGATGTTTTGAGGATAATAAAGGATTGTTTGTGTTATGTGTGTTAATAGAGCAAAAGAATCTCAATTTTGAGTTCCGCGAAATGACCAAAACGCCCTTAAGTTTTTTAACTAAAATTGATCAGAGTCTGAACCTCACTAAAATATTTTAAAAGGTGTTTTTAAGTTATGAATGACCCTTGGTTAAGTTCAGATGGTCGGATTTTGGGTTAAATTAAGGTTTTTGCCCTTTTGTTTAAATTTGCAAATTTTGAGATTTCGATTTGTAACGAAACCTAAACAATATTAGGCTCAAATTAAAGCTTATTAAATTCTAATTACTAATCTAGAGTCAAAATTATTTATTTAGATTGATTAGAACCTAAAATTGCTTAAAACACCCAAATTGCTTAGTAATTCACTTAAACCCTTAACCGTAAATTCTCTAAATTACATGAATACCTTGCCTACACCTAAATAATACATGGAACACACAAAATCCTCTTCCACAAGGCTGTAATGGCAGAAATTATTGAGTAATAAGTCAGAAAATTATTACACAAAAATCCAAAGAATGAAAACAAAGAATCATGAAAACATGGAAACATGATTCCATGTTTTAAGCCACCAAACAAAATGATTTTTCTTCCTTATTTTTTTCTCTAATTTTTGGTCAGATTTCCTTCCTTCCTTTGTCCATTTATGAGCTGCAAAATCTCTATAAATAGGCATGCTTGAAGATAGTTTAGATTTAGTTCATAACTTACACAAATTCTAGTCTTAGGAGCACCAAAAGCTTTCTTTCTTTCTTTCTCTCTTGGCCAATTCTCCCTTCAGCTTTTCAAGGATATTTTGCTTCATTTCACTCAAGGAAACCAAGTTCTCTTCCTTTCTTTCAAATCAAATTAGGTAGGGAGGTGTTTCTAAGTTCATTTTATGCTAAGATAAGTTATGTTTCTAGCTCAAAAATGATGTTTTCATGAGCTTTCTTTAAGTTTTCATTTTCAGTTTCTTCTTCCTTTCTTTTTAAAGTATTTCGGCCATATGGCCTAGCTTATGATGAGACCATGGTTTGATGATGAGATTCTTGAGTGTTGGTTGCAAAGCTTTCACAAGTTAGATCTCTAAAACTTGAAGGTTTCACTAGTTTCCAAAGCTTCTAAAATTTCAGTTTTTCTTTCCTTATTTTCCTTTCATGGTTTCGGCCAAATGGCCTAGGAAGGAATGAAATGATGGCTTGATGATGAGGACCTTGAATATGGGTTGTAAATCCATCACAAGTTAGGCCTCTAAAGCTTAAACATTCCATTTAATGCAAAACTTTAAAGAATAATGTTTTTATCTTGAGGTTTGAATATGAAATATGTATTTTTTTTTTTTTGTCTTGCTAAGATACATATATTGGGTTGAAATCATAATTTTCTTAAAGTCTTGAAGGAGCTCTAGTAAAGAGATCAAGTGAACTTGCATCCATGTTTAAGTTTATGTCTTGCACAACCATATTTATTTTATGTCATAACTAAATTCTCAAGAATAAATAAATGAACTTGCATATCTCATGTTTAAATTTCAAGCTTGCATTTCATGTTTAAATTTCAAGTTGTCACTTAATCTCTAAAGATAATAAAGAAGTTGCATCTCATGTTTATTTTATGCTCTCACTTTATTTTATAATGGCTAAAAGAATCAATGCATGACATGTTTATTTTATGTCATCACCTAAAAATCCTAGAGCTCAAAGACTTGCCTATGAATCATAAGCGAAGAAATGAGATAATTGGAGTTAAAGAATTTATTCTTTAAGAAGTCTTGAGAATTGGAGCTTAAAAAAAAATGTAATTCTCTTCTCCTCAGGTCCTATGCGGACTACGGGCTCAGGTTGCTTAGATTCTCTTCTCCCTCTCCTAGTCCTATGCGATTCCGCGCTCCAGTTTCTTGCATCATGTTTATATTACAAGTTCTTGCATCATGTTTAATTTTCAAGTCATCACCTTAAATCTTAAAGATAAAGAAATGGAATTGCATATCATGTTTATAATTCCAAGCTATCACCTTATAAAGATAAGATTAAAATAAGGTTGCATAGCATGGTAATAATTCTAAGATGTCACCTAAATCTCTAAAGCTCAAGACTTGCTCCTTTTATCTTAAGTGAAAGATTTAACTATGAACATTCTTTCAAGTTATAAATCGGTCCCATGGTTAAGTTAGGCCTAAAGTCCTATGACTTCTTTCAAGTTTAACAAAAAGAATTAGTTCTAAAAGAGTTTTAAAACTTTGTAAGAATTTTATGGGAAGCTAGTAATTTTATGTGTACTTAAAATGTGATTTGATGCTTATCAAGAATTTGGTGTCATTGATTGATTCCCTGGTTTGTATGTTATAGTTGTTGTTGCAAACAATGAAAACTTATGCATGAAATAAGGACATATTTTGTTCCTGGAAGAAAGTGTATTCCTGTAAGAGTGCAATTTGGAAAGATTCTGGCTAAGGAAAGATTTGGTATTTAAGCGTGTCCATTGTGACCCACCTTCTTCCTGGGAATCTCCAGATGCATGATTATAGTTGATATATATTATTCAGAATAAGACTGTAAATAAGAAAATGTTAGAATTATTATGAATTGCGAGTTGTAACATGCAAAGACTTATTGGTGACTTAAAATTTATAAGAAAATGATCCTCTTGGACCCATCAAACTATAGGTGGTGAAAAGGTGATTCTAGCCCCTAACCCTGTTCTCTCAAAAGGGTAGAGTTAGGACTTTAACTTATCAAAAAGGATAAGTATATGCTAGTGACGACTAGTAAGGTATGAGCTCATAACCTAGATTACTCCCAAAAGGGTGGAGTATAGGGTGGCCCAAGGAAAATAATGAGGATGATAAGATTTTAAAGTCACCTAAGGTACTAAAGAAATAAATTATGTGCACCATGTCCATGTGTAGCTATTATGATATTCTTCTGTGCATAACATACATGAGTTGATGATGAGAAATATGATGTTCTTCTATGCATGTTATATTAATGATGATGATGAGGAATATGATGTAATGATAAAAGAAAAGTTCATTATAAATATGACATGTTAAGATTATGATGCATTATAAGACGCATAATTAAAATTGGATGAATCTCGGTAAAAGTATTTGAACTTAAAATTTAATCTTCGTATGTTCACTATTTTATAATAACCCAGGATTCCTGGAGACTTTGATGATGACACCGTAAAGGAGATACCCTCTCGAAATTCTTTAGTAAGATTCTCACTCCCTTTCCTTTATTTCTGTCATTGTCTTCAGATTCAGATGGCGACATTCATTTTGTTCGTTGACACCCCTACTGGGAATTCCACTATGATCCGGTGCATCATTCGTATCACTTTGAAGGAAGGTGCTCGGTTCGTGTTTTTATTTACGTAGGTCGTCCATTTGCACATCCTGTCCCTAGTTATCATTTTTCTCCTACTTCTCCCTATGGCGATGAAATGGTTTTCGAACATGCACGTCCACTTGATGAAAGAATGTTACGTTCTTATCCGCCTCATCTGTTGTCCATGGTTTCCAGAGTATAATCCATGAGCGAGATGCTGAAACTGATCTTAGAGGACCCTCCTACTCATGCTTATTCTGAGAGCTCTACTCCTACTCTCCACGTGTAAGAGAGGGTATGAGGAAACAGTTGTTCACGAGGTTAGCAAGAAGATCGTCCATGCGACCCAAGCCTGTGCATCTCGTGCCCCTTCAGAGGAAGCTCGTCAATGGATCGGGTTTCTTTCCCCATTTCCAAGACAGTGGCCCTAGAGAGTTCTTAAGTAGTCTTAAGAGTGTTATACATCCAAGTTTAGAGTAGCCTTTCTCATCTTTTAAGGTTATCTAGTTTAGGGGCATGAATTTCCTTATAAATAGTTTCCTATGGTGTGAATATGTAAGATATGATGTATGAACTTAACTCACCTTTTGAGTGAGGTTATTGTATATATGTTGTGATGTGCATTATGGATGTTATGTGATGGAGCCAATATGATATATTTAGATTATTAAATGTCTTATTTTACTACCGTTTAATCGTTTATGTTATGTGCGGCTCACGATTTCAATTATGTAAAAAAAAAAATGGCTCGTAATTTCACTAAGTATTTTCAAAATATGATGAAAGAACCAAAGTAAAGAGTAAAGTCTAGTCATTAATCCAATTCAACCTAGGTGTATTTGGTTAATTACTAAGTGTTACAAGTGCTTAAGTCTCTCAAAAAGTGAAGATTGAGCACCAAAAGCCTTCAGGAATGTTGCAACCTTTGCCTATCCAAAATGGAAGTAGGATAGTATATCTATGGATTTTGTGACCAGTCTACCCTGAACCCAAGCCGACCATGACGCTATTTGGGTAATAGTGGACAGGTTAACCAAGTCGGCCCATTTTACCCATCAAGTTAACCTTTCCTAGATAAGTTGGCCTAGTTGTACATCCAAGAGATAGTAAGGCTACACGGAGTCCATCGATGATAATCTCGGCGAGATCCGCAGTTACGTAACGTTTTGGGAAGCCTTTCAAAAGGCGTTTGGTTCTAAGCTGTGCTTAAGCACGGCTACCACCCCCAACAGATGGACAATCAGAAAGGACTATCCAAACCTTGGAGGATATGCTAAGGGCATGTGTTTTGGATGAAAAAGGAGATTGGGATAAGTCACCTGCTTGCTGAGTTCACGTATAACAACAGTCTCATGCAAGTATCAGTATGGCAATTACGAGGCCTTGTATGGAAGGAAGTGTCAAGTCGCCTTTGTGTTGGCATGATCTGGATAACAAAGCGTTTTGAGGGATATAGTGAGGGAAACCAGAGCAAATAAGAATGATCAAGGATAGAATCTTGACTGCTCAAAGCAATCAAAAGCTATGCGGACAGCGGCGGCGAAGCCTTAGAGTTCCAAGAAGGTGAGCATGTTTTCTTGAGGATAACCCCCACTCCAGGAATAGGTAGAGCCATGAAAGTCAAGAAATTGAGTCCCGAATTTCTCGAACCTTTGAAATCCTTAGAGAGTTGGGATAGTTGCCTATAAAATAGCCCTACCCCAAATCTGTCAAATCTCCATGACGTCTTTCACGTCTAGCAGTTAAGGGCAGTCTAGATTCGATAGCCATGTGTTAGAACCATGTAGGTTAAGGGAGGACCTAACTTTCATTCTCCCACCAACAAGGATCGTGGACCGTGGTGTCAAGCGGTTCGAGGAACAGAGCTGCTTTGGTGAAAGTCGCGTGGGGACGAGACAAGGTAGAGAGTACACATGGGAGTTGGAAATCCGAATGCGGACGAAGTATCCCAAGCTTTCTAAGGTAACGAATTTCGAGGCGAAATTCTTTTTAAGGAGGGGAGTAATGTAACGCCAAATTTCTGCTATTAGAGTACAAATGACCAGAAATGCCCTGAGGTCATTTCTTTCCGAAATTAAAGGACAGCGATCAGCACTCCTTGAATGGGTCAACTCAATGTTTGAAGGGGATTGTACCTGTTATGTTTGATATCCGAGGTGAAAATCTCGTTTTCTAAACTTTCGGCTCAAAATGACTAAAATACCCTCCGTGCTCTACACGGGTAAAAGGTGCGTTTGAGCCCGGAATTTCCAGGAAGTTTAGAATGATGTTTTAGAGTAATATTTGATGTTTAGCCAGGAAAGTCCCGAGGCAGTTTCAGTGCAAATTACGTTTTACCCCTAGAACAGTGTCCAGTGCGCCTAATGAAGTAATCAGAACCTAAGCAATATTAGGCTCTAATCGAAGATTAATTTATTTCGATAATTAATCTAGAGTCAAAATGATTTATTAAGGTTGATTAGAAACTAAAATTGCTTAGTCAAATTCTAATTTCATTCTTTAATCCAAGACTACTAATCAAAAAGTAATGAATAGTGTTTCTCTCTCCAATTTCCTTAAATCAAGGAAACTTGTCTACAACCTTTTTGACTAAAAGAGTGATTTTAAAATTGTTAATCTAGATTAGAACACCCCTAAACCAAGCCTTGATGACCCTAATTAACCTTTATTACACCTAAACACTTTCTCACAAACTCCTAACCCAAACCTTAATTAATGAAACACCTAAATGCATCATTAAACCACAATTACATGGATGATTTTTCCCTCCCTCTTGGCTGTCCAGATTTGGCGGAATTCTTCCCCCAAAATCCATCAAATATTGATTTCAAATTTCATCCAAAAAGGCTATGCCAAAGCTAGGACTTGACTACACCTAAGCTAGGACTTAAACCAAGCTTCCAAGACAAGCTTTAGAAGATATTTTCCTTCCCTCTAAGCCAAAATTTCAGCCAGCTCTCCCCTAAATCAGCCACAACATTTCATTCTTTATAAATACCACACCTTGGAAAGCTTGGACACCTTTTTGATCATTTGCTAAGTTGAGTTTTCTTGCACTTTCTCTCATTTCTCTCATTTTCCCTTCTTCTAAGTTCTTTTTCTTCCTTCCTCAAAAAACCACCACCACCACCTTGAGCCACCACAAACCACCTCAAACCACCACTCTCATACCTTAAAACACCTCCTAAACACCAAACCTCACCATTTCCAAGCTTGCATCCTCAAGGAAAAATCATCTTCCTTGAGAACCTTTGGAGGCCGAATCCTTGTTGCTCACCAAGAGAAGATTTTGTCTTCTCATTTCCTTGCAAACTCAAGCTTTCTTTCAAAGCTTTCAAGATTTCACTTGGTAGGGGTTTCTTTCAAGTTTTCTTTACTTTCTTTGAGAAAAGTTTCTAGTTTTCTCTTGGTTTCAAACTCTTTTTCTCCCCTTTGTATTTTCGGCCATGAGGCCATTTTACAAACCAATCTTTAGCTTGATGATGAGGTCTCATGGAGATAGTTTGGTGTTTGCCATGAGAGAAACCTCTAAAGCTTGGATCTTGGTCTAGGACCATATAAAAATCGGTTTTTCCTTTTCTTTGCAAGTTCAAAGTTTTGGTTTTTCATTTCCTTTCCTTTATGATTCTGGTTCCTCCTTGGTTTTTCCTAATTCAAAGTTTTGGCCTTCATTCCTCTAAGGTTTCGGTTTTTTTCCTTTTTGCCTTGTTCAAGCTTTGGTTTTTATTTCTTTTTCTTCAATGGTTTCGGTTTTTCCTTCCTCTCTTGAACAAAGTTTGCTAAAAATGTTAAGGTATCCCTTTTATGTTTGTTTGAAAGGTTGTCTCTTGAAAAATCGTTTCCTTGAGCTTGATGATGGTGTTCAAGAACATAAGACTTCCTTGGTGTCTTGATGCTAAGAACTCTAAAGCTCACTTTATGATACATAATGGGTTGAGGTTTTTATGTTCCTTTAAAGTCTTGTAAGAGCTCTAGTTAAGATTAAAAAGGAGTTGCATTCATGTTTACTTTTATGCTTTGCATAGCATGTTTATTTTCAAACTATCACTAAGCAACTTAAAGATTAAAACAAGAATGTGCATCATCACTTAATAAATCTCAAAGCCTACCTATTTCAACCTTAAAGTTGATTGTTGATTTGGGTAAACACCCAAGAGGCCTAGAGCACTAAAATAAAGAATTGAACCTTGCATTTCATGTTTACTTTCTTGTCTATCATGTTTATATTTTACCATCACTTAAACTCTAAAGATAATAAATGAGTGCACCTCATATTTATTTATGCTCTCACTTTATTTTCTAAAAGAAGAGTAAAATGAGTTGCATAGCATGTTTAAATTTATGTCACCACCTAAATGGTCTAGAGCTAAAGACTTGCCCAAGTATCCAATGTAAAGTTTTAAGAAAACGTTGGTTTTTCAATGAAGCCATTTCGGCCTTGTGGTGATGATGATGGGCTTGGTGTGAGTTCATCTAATCACAAGTGCCCATAGCCATGTTTTGGAATTTTTCTAAGCTTAGGAGTACCTAAGGAACATTATGAATGAGATTATATGTTTTAAATCTATTTTATGAGCAAATTGATTTAGCTAGTGCCCTCATGTATAATTACATGATTTTAATGAGATAAATTGAGTTCTAAAAGAGATTTGAGTTCTAAAACCATTCCAAGAGAAAACTAGTAACTTATGTGCTTTTAAGTCATGATTTTATGTGATTTTATGATTGTTTCATTTCGATTCTTACCTCCCTGATTGGCTACTGTACAAACTGTTTTAAGGTGATAAAATGTGTACACTTATGCTTGAGTGAAGTAAGGAACATTTTAGAGAAGTTAGGAAAAAAATAAGTAACTAGAAAGGACTTAAAATGAGAATTCTAGAACACTTAGAATTGGAAAAATGCAATTCTGTTCCAGCAAATTAATTCAAGTGTAAATGGTTCATAATCAGTAGGATATGCATAAAAACCTTTCATAAATGATTAGGTATTAATTACTAAGCTTAAGGTGATGATAAGGACTTAAAATAGGAATTCTAGCACACTTAGACATGGCAAAATGTGATTCTGTCCAGCAAAGCTAAATTGAGGAAAGTGAATTATAACTTAGTAAACATGCCTAGGAATCCCTCATAATTGGTTTAGGATTGATTATGAAGCCTTAGGCGAAGACGGATCTAAAAGGGTTTAAAACGAAGATTTTAGAACCCGTAATCATATGATGATTTTCTGCCCAAGATGCATAATGCTGTTTGGAATTTTTAGTAAGCCTAAATCTTAGTAAGAATTATAAGTAATGATCTCTTAAATGGAATAAAGATGTACTATGAG
>JAMLFY010000820.1:0-22989 GCA_030441495.1 Dalbergia oliveri
CCATGCTTTGTAAAAGATATTTCCTCCTCCCTTGACCTGAAAAGTCATCAGCCATTCCTCTCCCAAATCAGCCAACATGTCTCATTTTTCTATAAATACCAAGCCTTGATGAACACTTGTCACTATTCACTTGGTGGTTCAGTCACAGTTCCTTGCAAATTCTTCGTTTTTCTTTCAAATTCCCTCAACTTGGCTGATTTCTTCCTCAAGACTCCAAAAGGATTTCCTTCTCCTTTCCATCTAGAAAACAAAGCTTCTTACATTCTCTTCAAGACTTCTTAAGGTAGGGGTTAAGTTTTGATGATTTTTGTTTGTGTTCTTCTAGAAAGTTATAGTTTTTCTCTGGTTTCAAACTCCTTTTCCTTTTTCTCTTTTTCAGCCAGAGGCCTTCTTACAAAAAGAATGTGAGCTTGATGATGAGGTTTCAAGATAATGATTTGTTGTTGTCATGTGAGAACTTCTAAAGGCTTGAAACGACTTAACCTGACCGTACATGTGGATTTCCTTTCTTTTCTTTTGCTAAGTTTCGGTTTTTCCTCTTCCTCTTTCCTTTAAGGATTTTCAGTTTTCTTCCTATGGATTTGAACAAAGTTTGTAAAATATGTCTAGTAGATCACGAAAGTTTTGTTAAGAAAATTAATCATGGTTTCAAAGAGCTTAAGCTTACCCTTGCCAACCTTAAAGTTGTCGGCCGTTCTAAAATAGGCGCTAGATTGAAGCCTATGAGCAATAAAATAAAGAATATGACTTAGTTCTTGTAGTTTTTTAGACAAAGTGATGATTTTTAGGTCCATTTCCTTAAGCTTGATGGTGAGTTCAAACCTTAAGATTTCTCTTGAAGTCTAGGTGCTAAGAACTAAAGCTGCCTTATGATGCATAATGGGTTGAGGTTTATGTTCCTAAAAGTCTGCAAGAGCTCTAGCTAAGACAAAAACAAGATGCATTCATGTTTAAATTTATGTCTTGCATCTCATGTTTATTTTGATGTTATCACTAATTTCACAAGAGTAAATGAATGAACTTGCATTACCATATTTAATTCCCAAGCTTGCATTTCATGTTTATATTTCAAGTCATCACTTAATCCTTGAAGATAATAATGAAGTTGCATCTCATATTTATTTTATGCTCTCACTTTACTTTCTAATGAAGAGTAAAATAAATGCATGGCATGTTTAAGATTTTGTCATCACCTAAACACTCTGAAGCTAAAAGACTTGCCCTAAGTATCCTAAAAAGGAAACTCCATTCAAAAAGAAATGGATGAGTTTTGGTATGAACAACAATGGTTTGATTTTGTAAAATACATGAATAATTTTCAAGGAAATGTTGGAAAATTGTTTTATGAGGTCTCAAGAGGTTTAAAATAGTTTGGAATGTGTCAAAATCATGTTTTCTCAATTTCGAAGGTCTTGGTAATCAATTTACCACCCATGTAATTGAATTCCAGAACTGAAGGACTTTTGGTCTCATAACTTCGTTACCAGAGGCGTGTAATGATTACTACGGCTTTTCATGCCCAGAACCTTCTGGAAACCCTGTAATCGATTACTTTATAATGTAATCGATTACCAAATGTCCTTTACTTTTCGGAAACAGATTTAACCCTAAGTAATCGATTACGTCGTATGTAATCGATTACCCTATGTTCTTATTTTAGAAACGGGTTTAACCTACGTAATCGATTACCATTATGTGTAATGAACCCCAAGTTGTTGAAAACCCAGAATGAATTGAGCTCCTGGTAATCGATTACTAGGAACATGTAATCGTACCAAAACACCTTTGTTTCAGAAAACATTCCAAGAGAAAACTAGCAACTTATATGCATTTCAACCCAAGAGATTATGTGATCTTATGGGTTATGATTTTGGTTCTATGTTTGGCTCCTATTGATAAATGCTTTCTAAGGTGTTAAATGTGTAAAATTATGTTGAGTGAAGCAAGGATCGATTTAGAGAAGCTAGTAAAGAATAAGTAACTAAAAAGGGACTTGAGATGAGAATTCTAAACACCTTAATACAGAAGTGCAAATCTGTTCTAGCATGGTTAATTCAGGATAAATGATTCATAATTAGTAAGACATGTACAAGATCCCTTCATAAATGATTAGGTGCTAATTTCTAGTATAAGATGATGATAAGAGATCTAAGTGGTTTATAACTTAGAGAACATGCCTAGGAATCCCTCATAATTGATCTAAGAATTAATTATGGAGTCTTGGCGAAGATGGATCTTAAAGGGTCGCGAATGGAGATTCTGAGCCCCTTAAGCAAATGATATATATTTTCTGCCCTTTTATGTTGAATCCTGAGTGGAATCTTGGTGAGTTCAAATCTTAGAGGAAAAGTTTAAGTGCCAACCCCTTGAGGGTAATAATAATGCAAATACAAGTTTAAAGCCCGAAAGGGGCAAAGCATAAGATCCTATGAATAGGTGGACGAGAGAGTATGATTATGATGATGAACCTCGTGCACACTTATGATGATGTGATTATGTTAGTTCCTTGAGCATGAAACTTTATATGCATAATTTGATGAATTGTTGTGTTTGAGATGCATAATGTTTCAAAGATATGAATGAAATTGAGAAATATGCTCATGTGAACTAGAAAGTTGTGGCAATGAGAAAGTTCCATGAAAATGATGCATGTGACTTGAAATTATGTGGCATGACTCAAATTTGAGGAAATTCGGAAAGTGGCTGTTATCCGAATTTCCGTCAATTAGAGGGACAAAAGAAAGTTTTTGAGAAATATGAAGTTTAAAGTTATATGCCGAGACGCATTTCTCCTGCTCAGGATCAGAGAAAGTAAACCCGTGGGGGGTATGGACGTCGAGCCATACCGAAGCGGACAAAGTCGCTGGTCTTAAGCCGTCGATGCGTTTCGAAGAAGGAGAAAGTCCCATGATGGGTGATCCTTAGGCCCCTACGTACTTCTAGGGAAGTCGGGATTATGATATTTATGATTCGCTTATCAAGAGGATAAGTAAGAACTAGTGACGACTAGTTAAGGTATGAGCTCATAGCCTAGCTTTAGGGGTGCGGTTACTATATTATTGGTGACACAAGTATGAGAAGGAAAGATGTTCAAAGAAAAGTTTCATGCCACACAAATGTTGTTTGAATTATTGTTTGATTTACCTAAAGTGCTACCATGCATCCATGAAACATTATGTTGCATACATGCATTAAGAATCATTATAAAAGACATGGACCTTGGACAACGACCTTTGTGAAAACCTCATAATGAACCTATGCATGCTCAACCTTTTCATAATAAACCCAAGGTTCCTGGGACGTGAACGATGGCACAGGATAGAGGACTTCCTCCTGAGATTCTTAGTAAGAATTCTCACCCTCTCTTCTGTTTCTTTCCGTTACGTCTTCAGATAATGGCGTGTTCGTGATTTTCATTGACCCGCCTACATGGGAGGTGCACTATGACCCCGAGCATCAGTCCTACCACTTCAAGGGTCATTGCGAGGTGCGCGTTTGCATCGTGGGACGCCCTTTCTTCCCCGTCTCCGCTTTGGCTGGATCCGACTTCACCCTTTGGCGCGACCTGATCTTTGAGGACACGACCCAGAGATGGGCAGACCGTCGTGCCCAACCTTCCTCATCGGAGGTACGCGGATCTGGCGTATGTTCCCGTTCTCGATCAGAGGCTGATCCTCGGAGGGATCTTCCCCTTCGTTCCTATGGGTCACGGAGGAGGTAGTGAGGACACGGTCACCGAGGCATGCGAGGCGCGTTCGACAGCCCGAGAGGCGACCAGGCGGCACGGAGCCATGCTGCCCCTCGATTCCCATGCCTAGATCCGCTCGTTGGGCTCCATGGAGGAGCTCGTCAGTCGCGGGCTAGTCTCCCGGCGAGACAGGCGTCACCAGTAGGCTTGGAGTGGGAGGGTAGTGATAGTTGGGTGTTTATCTTTTGGGATTATTACCATGTATTTGTCTTTATGTTTCCCATTGTCCTGCAAGCTCTTCCAACATACGGGTAAGACTTTATGTTTCTGTTATATTTCTATTGTGATGTACTAAACTATATTATCTAATGTAATGAGGAATGATGTTTATGATGGATGTGTTCTTTAATGTTTATATTCTGTATGTTTTATTTATTCTTCCGCTTCACGTTGTTTATGTTACGCGCAAAGGCTCGCACTTTGGTTTATATAAATCATTTCAAAAAAAAAATTTCCGTATTTGCGCTAAGTATTTTATAAATGAATTTAAAGAGAAGTAATAACTAATAATTAACCTTGATACGTCCTAGCGCGTATAGGGAAAATGTCATTAGAGGTTATTTTACTCAAAAAATGAATCGTGGACCATAGCAATCCTCAAGGGGATGCTTTGAGGATAATAAAGGATTGTTTGTGTTATGTGTGTAATCAGAGCGAAAATCTCTATTTGTTTCGAATGCGCAAAATGACCAAAACGCCCTGTAAAGTTTTAACTTAAATTTGCGTGCCGAATGAGTGCGAACCTCACTAAAATATTTAAAAGGTGTTTTTAAGTTATGAATAACCTTGGGTAAGTCCGGATAGAGTTCAGACAAGTTTTGGGTTAAATTCCGGTTTTTACCCCTTTTCATTATCCAAGTTTTGCAAATTTTGAGATTTTCGATTTGTCTTAGCAAAGGTTTAAAGACAATATTAGGCTCAAATTAAAAGCTTATTAAATTCTAATTACTAATAGAGTCAAAATTATTTATTTAGATTGATTAGAACCTAAAATTGCTTAAAAACCCAAATTGCTTAGTAATTCACTTAACCTTTAACCGTAAATTCTCTAAATTGCATAAATACCTTGCCTACACCTAAATAATACATGGAACACACAAAATCCTCTTCCACAAGGCTGTAATGGCCGAAATTATATGAGTAAGAAGTCAGAAAATTATTACACAAAAATCCAAAGAATGAAAACAAAGAATATCATGAAAACATGGAAACATGATTCCATGTTTCACACAAACAAAATGATTTTTCTTCCTTATTTTTTTCTCTAATTTTTTGTCAGATTTCCTTCCTTCCTTTGTCCATTTATGAGCTGCAAATCTTCTATAATAGGCATGCTGAAGATAGTTTAGATGCTTTGATTAACATAACTTACACAAATTCTAGTCTTAGGAGCACAAAAGCTTTCTTTCTTTCTTTCTCTTGGCAAATTTCCCTTCAGCTTTTCAAGGATATTTTGCTTCATTTCACTCAAAGAAACCAAGTTCTCTTCCTTTCTTTCAAATCAAATTAGGTAGGGAGGTGTTTCTAAGTTCATTTTATGCTAAGACAAGTTATGTTTCAGCTCAAAAATGATGTTTTCATGAGCTTTCTTTTAAGTTTTCATTTTCAGTTTCTTCTTCCTTTCTTTTTAAAGTATTTCGGCCATATGGCCTAGCTTATGATGAGACCATGGTTTGATGATGAGATTCTTGAGTGTTGGTTGCAAAGCTTTCACAAGTTAGATCTCTAAAACTTGAAGGTTTCACTAGTTTCCAAAGCTTCTAAAATTTCATTTTTCTTTTCCTTATTTCCTTTCATGGTTTCGGCCAAATGGCCTAGGAAGGAATGAAATGATGGCTTGATGATGAGGACCTTGAATATGGGTTGTAAATCCATCACAAGTTAGGCCTCTAAAGCTTGAACATTCCATTTAATGCAAAACTTTAAAGAATAATGTTTTTATCTTGAGGTTTGAATATGAAATATGTATTTTTTCTTTGTCTTGCTAAGATACATATATTGGGTTGAAATATAATTTCTTAAAGTCTTGGAGCTCTAGTAAAGAGATCAAGTGAACTTGCATCCATGTTTAAGTTTATGTCTTGAGCCATATTTATTTTATGTCATAACTAAATTCTCAAGAATAAATAAATGAACTTGCATATCTCATGTTTAAATTTCAAGCTTGCATTTCATGTTTAAATTTCAAGTTGTCACTTAATCTCTAAAGATAATAAAGAAGTTGCATCTCATGTTTATTTTATGCTCTCACTTTATTTTATAATGGCTAAAAGAATCAATGCATGGCATGTTTATTTTATGTCATCACCTAAAAATCCTAGAGCTCAAAGACTTGCCTATGAATCATAAGCAAAGAAATGAGATAATTGGAGTTAAAGAATTTATTCTTTAAGAAGTCTTGAATTGAGCTTAAAAAAAATGTAATTATCTTCTCCAAACGGTCTTATGCGGATACCGGGCTACAAATTTATTAAGATTCTCTCCTCTTCCTGGTCCTATGCGTCCGCCGCTCCAAGTTTCTTGCATCATGTTTATATTACAAGTTCTTGCATCATGTTTAATTTTCAAGTCATCACCTTAAATCTTAAAGATAAAGAAATGGAATTGCATATCATGTTTATAATTCCAAGCTATCACCTTATAAAGATAAGATTAAAATAAGGTTGCATAGCATGGTAATAATTCTAAGATGTCACCTAAATCTCTAAAGCTCAAGACTTGCTCCTTTTATCTTAAGTGAAAGATTTAACTATGAACATTCTTTCAAGTTATAAATCGGTCCCATGGTTAAGTTAGGCCTAAAGTCCTATGACTTCCTTCAAGTTTAACAAAAAAAAAGAATTAGTTCTGGAGTTTTAAAACTTTGTAAGAATTTTATGGGAAGCTAGTAATTTTATGTGTACTTAAAATGTGATTTGATGCTTATCAAGAATTTGGTGTCATTGATGATTCCCTGGTTTGTATGTTATAGTTGTGTTGCAAACAATGAAAACTTATGCATGAAATAAGGACATATTTTGTCCTGGAAGAAAGTGTATGGTCTAGAGTGCAATTTGGAAAGATTCTGGCTAAGGAAAGATTTGGTATTTAAGTGTGTCCATTGTGACCCACCTTCTTTCCTGGGAATCTCCCAGATGCATGATTATAGTTGATATATATTATTCAGAATAAGACTAAATAAGAAAATGTTAGAATTATTATGAATTGCGAGTTGTAACATGCAAAGACTTATTGGTGACTTAAAATTTATAAGAAAATGATCCTTTGGACCCATCAAACTATAGGTGGTGAAAGGTGATAGCCCCCTAACACTGTTCTCAAAAGGGTAGAGTTTAGGACTTTAACTTGTCAAAAAGGATAAGTATATGCTAGTGACGACTAGTAAAGTATGAGCTCATAACCTAGATTACTCCCAAAAGGGTGGAGTAGGGTGGTCCAAGGAAAATAATGAGAATGATAAGATTTTAAAGTCACCTAAGGTACTAAAGAAATAAATTATGTGCACCATGTCCATGTGTTCAGTTTTATAATATTCTTTTGTGCATAACATACATGAGTTGATGATGAGAAATATGATGTTACTATGCATGTTATATTAATGATGATGATGAGGAATAATGTAATGAATTGAGGAAAAGTTCATTATAAATATGACATGTTAAGATTATAATGCATTATAAGACGCAATAATTAAAATTGGTCGAATCTCGGTAAAAGTATTTCTGAACTTAAAATTTAATCTTCGTATGTTCACTATTATAATAACCCGAGATTCCTGGAGATTTGATGATAAACAGTAGAGGAGATTGCACTTCCTAGAATTCTTAGTAAGATTCTCACTCCTTATTTTATTTCCATCATTGTCTTAGATTCAAATGGCGACATTCGTCCTGTTCGTTGATACCATCTTGGAATTCCACTATGATCTGGTGCATCATTCGTCACTTGAAGGAAGGTGTTCGGTTCGTGTTTTTATTTACGTAGGTCGTCCATTCACAGAGTCCCTAGTTATCGTTTTTCTACATACTTCTCCCTATGGCAATGAAATGGTTTCGAACATGCAAGTCCACTTGATGAAAGAATGTTTACGTTCTTATCCGCGCCTCGTATCCTATCCATAGTTTCCAGAGTATAATAAGCGAACGAGATATTCTGAAGCTGATTTTAGAAGGACCCTCCTCTCATGCTTATTCTGGAGCTTCCTCACTCCTCTCAGCGTGTAAGAGAGGGGTAGTAAGGAAGCAAGTTGTTCCAGCTGAGGTTAGCAAGAAAATCGTCCATGTGAGCCCGGCCTGGTGAGTCTCGTGCAGGGTTAGGAGGAAGCTCGACCAGTGAATCGGGTTTTTCCAGGATTTTCGGGGCAGTAAGCCCTAGAGAGTTCTTAAGTAGTCTTTAAGAGTGTTATCATTGTTTAAACTAGCCTTCCTCAGCTTTAAGGTTATCTAGTTTTGGGGCATGAATTTCCTTAAATAGTTTCCTATGGTGTGAAGGTGTAAGATATGATGTATGACTTACAACTTCCTTTTGAGTGAAGTTATTGTATATATGTTGTGATGTGCATTATGGATGTTATGTGATGAGACCAATATGATATATTTAGATTCTTAAATGTCTTATTTACTAGATTAATCGTTTATGTTATGCGGAGGCTCAAGATTTCAATTATGTTAAAAAAAAAATGGCTCGTAATTCACTAAGTATTTTCAAAATATGATGAAAGAACCAAAGCAAAGAGTAAAGTCTAGTATTAATCCAATTCTCCCTAGGTGTATTTGGTTAATTACTAAAGTGTTTAAAACCATGCACCCAATCTGTCCAAGGCTATTTGGAGGTATTAGTAAGAATGAAAATAAGAGAATTACAAGTAATAATTTCTTCTCAGTAGTTAAACCTATTCTCATGTTAGGATAACTAGAACACGAGTATTAAAGCAAATTACAGGGTCAAAGCATAAGATACTATAAATAGGGAAGATGATAAAGTTAAAGTGATCGAGTGAACACATAGTTATAATATTGAAGAGTATGTGAAAGTATTAATGGCATGCAATGAGAACAAATGAACTTATGACCTGATTGTTATGATAATGTAGTATGTATGATTGAGATATTGAATGAGGAAGCATGTGTTAAATGAAGCTTGTATGGCATGACTGGAATTTGAGGAAATTGAATTATACAGTTATTTGTGTCGCAATTTCAGTCAAATTAAAGACTTAAAGAAGTTTTGAAAGTAAGATTTTAAAAGTGACATGCAGGGAGAGATGCATTTCTCCTATTGTACAATTGACCAGAAAGTAAAAGAGGGGGGTATGGATGCAAGAGCCGTCCAAACGGCAAAGTCTGGTCTTAACCAGTTGATGCATTTCATCAGTAGAGCGTACTTCCTGCTACGGTGAGAGAAGGTAAAATCGTGAGGGCATTGTCAGTAGTTTGCCAAAGCGGCAAATTCATTGGTCTTAACCAGTTGATGCGTTTCGAAGAAGGAAAAAGTCCCATGATGGGTGATCCTTAGGCCCTTTACCCGTAATTATTGGAATTCAAAATTTTGTGATTATGTTACGCTTATCAAGAGGATAAGTAAGAATTAGTGACGACTATTGAGGTATGGGCTCGTCCTAGTTTAAGGTGGGAATGCATTCTCCAGGTTTAATACCTATGTCACAAGTTTGAGAAAAAGAGGATTGGGTGTGAAGTTACACAACTGCATGGTGGAAGGTTTTAAATAGGAAGTTCCAATGCCACTTATATGAAGATAAATCTTGATGTCATGTTTTACTGGTTCTGCATAAGGTATTGCCATGCATCCATTTAATTCATGTAATAAGATTCATTTAAAAGAAAAGACGGACCTTGGATAATTACCTTTATAAAACCTCATAATAGACCTTGCATGTTAAATCTTTCATAATAAACCCAAGGTTCCTGGAACGTGAACGGTAACATTCAGTAGGGATTATCATTGAGATTCTTAGTAAGATTCTCACCCACTTCTTTCTCTTTCCGTATGTCTTCAGATTACGATGGCGGAGTTTGTGGTCTTCATTTGACATGCGATCTAGGAGGTGCACTTTGACGCGGACATCGTCATATCATTTTGACGGTCGTGTGCTCCGGGCATTTTCCATTCGTGGGACGCTGGTTTGTGCATAGGTTCTTTAGTTTTCACTGAGACCTTCTGGTATTGGCTTGACCTGATTCGAACTCGAACACCTGAATGAGCAAACTGGTTAATACTGACTCTTCGGCTTGGTGGTGCTCAAAGTGTGTTCCTCAGCTTGAACACCAAAGACCTCCTGGAGGACTGCCGCCCATCTCTCAGAGGATCTGCCCTATCGCCCCCATGGACATTGGGAACTCCAGGTGGACACGGTCACCCAGCGGAGGCAGCTCGACGCTTGAGAGCGGCGCAGGCAACTCAGAGAGGCCATGTTGTTTCCTACTGGGCATGCACTAACCAGGACTTCGTGGGGCCAGCGACCGGAGAGCTCGAGTCAGTTCAGGACGCCTTTCCAGATCGCTCGGACAAGCGTCGCTAGTAGGTTTAGAGGGAGGGGTAGCTATACTGGGGTTTGATCTTTTAAGGTTAATTCTCTTGCATTTTGTGTTTCCTTTTTGTTATGTGTTTTCCATTTTCTATGTATTAGTAACTCTCCATTTTATGGGTATGACTCATTAATGTATTAGAATCATGTATTCAACTATGTTATCTAATATTATGATATTTGGTTTTATGAATAAATGTGCTCCTTTAATCTTTAAATGTGTGTTTAATTTTGCATCTTTTTAACACTGCCTACATGGTAGTATACAATGGCTCACGTTTTGTTTTACATGTTTCAAAATTTACCCATATTTTCCGCTAAGTATTTGGATAAAAGGAATTTAAAAGAGTAATAACTAATAATTAATCTCAATGGTTAAGCACGTGTTGGGTTAAATATTAGGGTGTTCTTAACATTCTGATTAATATAAGTATTATGGTTTTGCCTCATGACTCAACATATTCTTCTTTAAAATACAAGTAATAAAAATACAACTAAATTTTTTTTGAACTTTAAAACCAAATACTAAGCCATGTGTTTGTGTGTATATTGGTTAATAAGCATAATAATAATATTACAAGGTAAACCCGTCATAATATATGTGTAAACCATAGCATAACATGACACAAATGAGATTAACATATCATAACCCTAACATAATAGCGACATCCTATAAACATAAAGGCATCCTAAGTACTAAGCTCACAATAAAGGTTGAACATATAATAGTCCAAAGCTAAACATAAAGATAACAAAACTAGACTAGTCTTTGTAATGTCCATCAAAAGACTAGGCTCCAAACAGGGTATAAGGGGCATGAGTTAAGCTAATGTCAAAAGGAAATCTATCTCCATGCTTCGCGTAACCCTATGCTCTAAGTATGTGACTCTCGTGTCCACATTTTCAAAAGAAGATCACAAACAACACCATCATCCCTCTTCGAAACGACAGAAGGGAGAAAGGAGAGGATTAGAAACTTATTCAAGATTATCAATAGGGCTTTCCAATTTAACACAAGTGTCATCGTCTTCGTCCCCAGCCACTTCGTTTTCATTATGAAAAAGATGTACATGTATAAGGTTCAATTTTTAACTTCTCAAAATCTTGTTATTAGGAAATAGGTGTCTTTCACCATGGGTCTTAATGTCATGAATGCAACGGATTATCTCATTTATGCATGACAATACCTCAAGAGCATAAGTAACACATGCAAATAACACAAGCATACTCATAACATGAATTGGTAGCATTTAATCTAAAACACAACATAAGGCTAAGTATATAGCATGAGATAAGCTGAAGAACTAAAGTCATCTAGCACATATCACATGATTAAATGCACCAATACAACAATAATGTAATACATGTATATACATCTTTACTTTACCTTCTTAGGCGATTTGACATTCAAATTACGTGATTGAGTGGCAAGTGAATGAATACATAATAGGACAAGCATGATGAGTCATATAACATTTAACATACATGAGAAAGCAAGACGATAATCTTTACTTTCTCATAATTGAACTCTCAAGTTCTTTACTTTAATGACCACCCTCTTACATAACCATTCTAAACTAACCATCTCACCTTCCTTGGTGATTTTACAATGACTACCAAAACTTCACCTTACCAATCGCCTAGGATGAGCTCAACTAACTAGCCGTTGCTAGATTTAATATGGGGTAATAAAGGAAAACACTCACTCCTTGCTTTAACTTAACTTTCTTATCATGAGCATACAACTTCCTTGGATCACCTCCTTTAATCATTTCATCCATGGATTCTGAAGGATCATCTCCGCACATCTTTTGCATGTTTAATCTTATCATGTCATTTAGATTACAAATATGAGCATATAATCATAGCCAACCATCATAATTTATTATTTAACATTTCATGATCATAACTTCGTAATTTTTCTAGTCCACAAATTTGGCAAAAATCAGCAGCAAATGGCTGGAGGGAGCTCCCCAAATTTGCTTCATGCCATAGAACACATTAATCATGGATGTCATCATTTATTCATAATCACAATATGCACAAATCATAATGTAATTGATCACATAAGCATGCATCACATTCTTACATATATCCATAAGTATGTTATCATCATTATCTCATTGAAAAGTAAACATGCTCCTACCCAATATGCGGAATATCAAGGACCGGACTCAGCTAATATATATGTCATGTTCAATAGGATATATCCAACATAATCAATAACATTATTTAGCATTCAAGAATCAAGCATGCATAGTTATCAATACATAATCTTGCACAATTATTTCAAGTCATATAATTTCCAACCAAACCATTAGAACATAGCCTTCATAAGATATCAATCACATCAATATCATGAAGTTGTTGATAATTACTCTTTAGCCCCAAAAGCGATCAACACTGCAATTTCTAAGAGTATGGGTGTCAAAGTGTAATTTTCCCTTTTAACACATTTTCTCAAACTAATGATCCTCAAAATTAATTTACACTTTAGATACCCATACCACTTAGAAATCATTTAAATTCATATAAAACTATTTTGGGCTATTAGCCAAATTTTGTTAGATTTTAGGGGTTCGAAGTGCAAAGTTTCCATTCTTAACACTTAGCAAGTGCCAATGCTTCTAAAACTTTTCTAGATATCATAAATGGTATTTTGAATACATGGATACATCCAAATCATTACTAACTCTAATTAAATCCATTTGGCCAAAATTCCATAATTATAGTTTAAAGCACAACTTTCGCACTTTGCAAAACGGTCAAAACTAACGCTTGTAATTATTCTTTTAAGCACCCAAGACACCAAAAATAATTTTTATAATAATTATTAATGAATTTTATGAGTTTGAACAGTAACCACATGGATGAACAGTGCTGAAACAGAGTAAACAGTGCCAAAAACTATTCATAAGCTTTAGGAAATTACATTTTTAACCCTTTCCAATTATTATTTTTTTATAAAATGCTAAAATAATTTTTACAACACTTGTTAATAATTTTTATGCATATGAACAGTAATATACAGTAATAAACAGTACATAACAGTAATGAACAGTACCATAAAATTAAAATTTCAAAAGCCTTGAAAAATTACATTTTTTACTCTTTCCAATTACTATTTTTCCCAAAAGTCATTCTAAAATATCTATGGTACATGAAACAATTTTTAACATGTTTTAAACATGTGAACAGTAATGAACAGTGCCCAAAAATTAAAATTACAAAATAGATTATAAATTGCATTTTTAAACTTTTTCTAGTTACTAGTTTTTCTAAAAAATTATTCTAAGATGCCTAAAACTCATGAAATTATTTTGTCCCTTTTAAAGAATAATTATTTCCATTTAAATCATTAGCAAAAATTAAACTTTCATAAATAAGGTTTTTATTTATTTAAAATCACATTTTTGCTCTTTTATATTCTATATCTCTTTCAAAATTCCTTTGGACTCTCAAGATACAATATCCTAGTCTTAAAATAAGATAGAACCAACTTCAAACCCAACACTTGGACATGGCTGAAATATATATATAAATGTGTGTCCATGATCAAAATTTTCATTTAGACAAAAGGGCAAGTCTAAGCTTTAGAGACTTAGGTGATGATTAAAATCATAAACATGCTATGTAATCTCATTTTTAGTCCTTATCATTATAAGGTGATGACTTGGACATATAAATATGATGTGCAAGACTTGAAATATAAGTATGGGAATGCAAGTTTATTTTTAAGTCTTTAAGGTTTAGGTGATAACTAAATATAAACATGAAATGCTATACTTGAAATATAAACATGAAAATGCAAGTCCATTTTTAAGTCTTCAAGATTTAAGGTGATTACTTGAAATATAAACATGATGTGCAAGACTTAAAACTTAAACGTAATTGCAAGAACTTGAAACATAAACATGGATGCAAGTCCATTTTTATATCTTGTTAGAGCTCAAACTCAAGACTTTAAAGAATAAAACTTTTAACCCCATCAATCTAAACAAAATGGAAGTGAGCTTTAGAGTCACTCAACACCATGGTTCCAAGAACCTCATTTCTTGGACTCATCATCAAACTCAAAGGAAAATAACTAAAGAAAACCAACAAGCATTCTATTTCTCATATTATTTTGAAACCAAAAATCAAGCCTTGAGCTTTAGAGGCCAAATATATGATGGTTTCACAACCAACATCAAGAACCTTCATCATCAAGCTATGGTCTTGACCATCAACCAAACATCAAAATCAAAAAGAATAAGAAGAATAAGAGAAAGAACATAAAACAAAATCCCTACCAAGAGTGTTTCTTGTTTGCAAGAGTAAAAGCTTGATCTTTTATAAAGAAAGAAAGAAGAAAAATATTCTCTTGATGCCAAAGGTGATTTCAGCTAAAGGAAAATAAAATGGAAGGAGGATTTTTCTTATGTTCTAGTGTTTGGGAATAGAAATGTTAGGTGTTTTGGAGTTGATCTATGGTGGAGATATATTAGTTTGAGGTTGAGAGCTTGGATGGAGGTTAGAATGGTGGTTCTTGAAGATGGAAGGAGAAGAGAAAGAAGAGCTTGAGGTTAGAGAGAACAAGACTCTTGTTTTTACACAACTTGGTTGGCATGTTTTGGCCCAAAAGTGAATGGTAAGAAATGAGAGTTTTTGTGCGTGTATGAGTGTTGAAAAATCAAAATATGAGAGAAAGAAGTGTAAAATCCCCTCCTCTTTATGGATTGACGACCACAAACCAACACGGGGTCTTTCAGCACGCTTGTCCTCACTCACATGCTTCCTGGGAAAACTTTCCAAGAGGTCACCCATCAAAATTACCCCAAGTCAAACACGCTTAATGTTGAGTTCTTTCGTGATGGGATATCGAAAAGAAAGATGCATCTTTGTGGCATAGGTAGTACCAATCAATTTATATAAGCCCTCCTTAACTGTATAGTCCCATACTTATACAAACTCAGGATCCTCTCATTTGAGTGTGTAATCGGTTCATTCATGTACCCCTCTACTTGGAGGCGGAGCTCCTTGTCCATGCTTTCTCACATCGGTGATCACTCTCTGCCTCATCCTCAGGCGTTACATGCCCACCAGCTTCTACTTGGTTCATCATGAACCACACCGTACTGGGAAAGGTAAGGCTAATACCATTTGTAACATCTCCTGCTGCTTTATATTGATGACCACAAACCAACATGGGTCTTTCAGTGCACTTTGTCCTCACTCACGCGCTTCCTGGGAACTTCTCAGGAGGTGACTCATTCCAAAATTACCCAAAGTTATAGTGCCTCACTGAGTTCTTCGTGATGGGCTACCAAAAGAAAGATGCATCTTTGTGGCATAGGTAGTACTAATCAATTCATATAATCCTCCTTAACTGTCTACATCCCATACCTATACGGTTAGATCCCTCTCATTGGGGTGTGTAATCGGTTTATTCATGTACCCTCCGGCTGAAGGCAGGAGTCGCTTCTTGTCCGTCCCTTCTCAGCGATCACTCCACCCTCGTCCCAGGCATTAAAAAGAGGGTGGGGGCAGCGCCACTAAAGGGTTTTGGGGGAAGATTTTGTGTTTCATGTGTGTTAGGACTTGGATTAGAGATAGATTTGATTAAGCAAAGGGTTAAGGATTGGTAATTAGGTGTTTGGGTTAGTAACCATGTGTTTAAGGCTTTCAAAACATGTTTAAGGAGTGGTCTTACATACTTAGTTGGGTTAAACTTGATTAATTTGAATTTCAAACACCAACATAGTTCCTAATTTTTAGGAAAAGAAAGAGAGAGAAAGTGCTTTTGTCTTTGCTTTTTACTTTTTGGTCTCTTGAAGCATTTTTTTTTTATCAAGAATGGGATTTAAACCTCCCTAAGCAATCTTAGGCCTCAATTAACCTCAAATAATTATTTTGTCCTAAAATTAATAAATAAAATTAATATATCTTTAATTAGAGCCTAATATTGCCTATATTTCCTAATTACTTAATTAGGCTTATTTACACTAACTAGAGGCAAAATGGTAATTTTTACTCGAAACTCCTGGGACCACCTGGACTTTTCCAGATATCATACATCCCTTATAATTAACATTTCCAATTTTCGGGATAAAGCAAGTTTAGTCATCACTTAATCCACATTACATTATGTAAGGGTATTTTGGTAATTTTGGGAACGGGAAAAAACCAGGAATTGAGATTTTCACATCTATAGTCATCCAAAACACATCTAGTCCTCTTCAAACATCAAACTAACCCCTTGAGGATAGCGGAACCAGCCGTCCTTGATTCCAGGAAAAAAATTCTCACTGCCATTTTGGTCATTTTACGCAAAATGTAAAAATTTTACATAGGCATCTCTTTTGATGATCTGCATTTATGACCGTTGCCCTTTATTTATTTTCCAAGCGACATGTGTTGATCTTCTTTTTATATCTTGGAGATACAGTCTAGAAGAGCAACTCGGTGCTATTAGAGCAGTTGCAGAAACAATTGTGAAATAAAGGTTTCTAAGGTCACCTTTAGAAACTATTTTTTACTTTCGAATGAGATTTCTAAACTTTTCCTTCTAGAAAGCTGGAGCAGTTGACCAAGGTTGCAAAAGAGATGTCATGTCAGTCTAAGACTGGGTTTGACTTTAGATTTGAATTTCAAATTTCCTTCCATTTCCTACAAAGTGCACGTTTCACTGTGAAATGTGCTTTCTAAAGAGCGATATCAGTTTCTGAATATTCTTCAATCTTCCACTCTTCAATTAGAGCTTGTAGATGATGATATGATTACGATCATGATGATTGAAGATTGTAGTACATACATGCTTCAGAGTTAGATTGGAATCTTCATTTGAAATATACTTAAAATCGCATGCTACTAAAGATAAGCCTTGGTTTCTTGTATATGAAAATTTTCTCGGTACATTGAGCATATATATTTCATCCACAATATTAAGTCCCAATATCTACAAAAGAGATTAAACATGTTTGTACATGCCATGTGAAAATATTTTCGCTTTAAGAATCGTATTATGCTAACAACCTGTTTATTGCTTCAAGAAATTCAAAGGAAACATTAGTCCTTTTCAAAATATTTTTTCTAAATTGGTTGTATTAAAGCTTTCCAAAGGGTTTTGGAGCTAACAACTTTCTGGACCTCTAAGCTTGGGAAAGTCAATTTTGAAATGTACCTTCTCTCAATAGTTATAGTAAGTAAACGCTTTCCAATTTTCCCTTACTTTTCTGTCCTTTTTGAGGTTGATGTCTTTTCTTTTCTTTGTTCTACTTCTCCAAGCGAAATCTCACCTCCATCTTCTTCTTTAGACTTTTCATCAAATTCTTCCTCGACATCAAGGTTTCACAACTTTCATTGCTTTACCCTTATTCTATTTTTGATGTGATGACTTCATGACCATGGACTTGCTCTTCTTCATGGATTCACCATGAACTTCGGAGAGCACAACCTCATGGGTTTTGAGCGACCCAATGAGTGCGTCCAAGCCAAGAGTTTGAAGGTTTTTGGCTTTTGTAATGGCTGTGACCTTGGATAGCCATTTAAGGGAGGCTTCTTAGAATTTTTCCAACCATTTCAGAGTTAAAATATCTTCCCAGTCCTTTCAGCTTGATTTACAATGTGCATGAACCTTGTGGTCATGTCATCAATACTTTCTTCCTCGGTCATTTTAAACATTTCGTATTGATGGACTAATATGCTGATCTTTGTCTCTTTGACTTGATCAGTACCTTCATAAAACACATATGAAGTCTGTCCTAGATCTCCTTGGCTGTGCCAAAATTTGAATGGAGGCCATCGCCTACCTCCTCAAATTAGAAATTATTTTATGCTAAGTTGCACAAAAAATATAGTCCAGGGCACACTTGGGTCGTCTTTCAAGGAGGCTTTATCACTTCGTTGGAAAATTGGGGTTTGGAGGAATGAAATTATTGCAACTGAAATTAAAAATAATAGCAATAAGATAATAACAATAGTGAAGAAGACATTAGAGTAAGGTATTCGTAGGATTGGGAATTAATTTTCATTGATCAAATATTGAATCCATTAGTGACTATTAGTAATTAATTGCTAGCAATTCTACTAGTGATCAATCAATCCCTAGAATTTGACCAATGCAAATAACCAATAAATGAGATATCAATTTATTTAGAAATTACAAGTGATTTAAGGTACCAATTGTTATAGCCTAACCGTCAATCGGAAGGTTAATTCTAATGTTCTCCTTCAAACATAAACCAATAGATCTATCAATTTATGCCCAAAGGGTTTCCTAAATGACGATCGCCAATTTAGTTATCCCAATAAAGATTATAGCAATCACCACAACAATTTAAGGAATAGAAACTACAATATTAAGAAAACTAATGCATTCAATATAAACAAAGGGTCTCAAATGTCATCCCAATCCATCTGGAAATCCCTACACTAGTAAGAGAAATCTACACCTATCTTTGGAGGATTACAATCAATGAAAATAAAAGGAACCTGAAAATAATAGCAATAATCCTTGCCATAATCTCCAAGACAAAGTACCTTCACTAATGGAATCCCTAAAAGAAAGAAAAGAGAAGAAGATGTAGAGAGAGGGGATGTAGAGAGAGAGAATAATAGCAACTAAAAGTGGCCTAAAGTGAGTCAAAAACTAGGGTAAACATCTATGTCAATCCTATATATATTGCTATCTGGCCAAAGTGAGGCCCAAAACAAATTAATGAGTTGTTTCCTGCCATCACACGAGCACTATAGCGCTCTAATGAGGACACGACTAGTGGCAAGGACAATAAGGCACTTGAAGGACTTGGGGGACCTATGACAAGAGGAAGGGCTAGGAAGGCAAAGGAGGCATTGCAACAAGTTGTAGCAACAATTCTTGAGGCTGCCCCTAATTTGGAAGACTTGAAGCCAAAATGGTGAATTGCTTAATGCAAATTGAAGGAATGGAGACATGAGGGCTGTATTCAATTCCAGCCCAATTTCTCCATCTAATTTCTTGAGTCCAAATTGGTAAAATGGAGCATAAAGGCTGTGTCTATGTTTGGTCCAAATTTTGTATTTAAGCTTGAAATAAGGCCCATTTAGCTAGTCTTAGTTTTCTTTTTTTTAGCACATGTTAAAATAGGCTGAACATTCTTATTTATTTATTTTTCAAACCCTAACTTTTGAAAAAGGAGATTCAGATCAAATTTGTTAAGTGTGAGACTTGCTCTCTCTTGGTTCTTCATAGAATTCTCTGAACTTATCAAAGGTGCTCATCCTTGTGGCGTTCCTAGGCTTATCAATCTCTTGATTGTGGCGCCTTGTTCATTCTCTTCCATTCTTGTCATGATTCACGTCAATTGTTTCTAACCAGAAACGTCCATTAACCCTCGTCCATATCTCAAGATATACAATTCAGATTTCAGTGATTCTTGAGCCTAAATTGTGTTTCGAAACGTCAGTTTTCTTCTCATTTTTGAATCGTCGAATTCCGAGACCTGTAGCGTGAGATACGATGCTGTGTTAATTTTGTGCTGAATCTGTGATTTCCAATCTTGGTAGATCCTTCTTGCGTGATTCATGGAGTTTGGTTCATATCATGTGGTAATCAGAGCTCAGTTCTAAGGTTGGATAATTTGGTACTGATTTTTTTTTTCTCTTGTCCAGCTTTGTTTCTTTTCTATCTATTGTCTATGTTCATCGTTTGTCTTGTCCTCTTTGTTAATTGGGTGCTGGATTTATCTTGTTTTCTTTGTTAATTGGGTGCTGGATTTATTTGAAGTCCTTTATTTCTACATCCTTTATTTCCTCTAATTTGTGCAGCACCTATTTGTCAATTGTCCTCAATTAGTGCAAATTCCACACCCAAAAAAAAAATTGAAATAGAAAACAAAAAAAAAGTCACAAAAAAAAAAACAAAGAGAAAGAAGTGTCTTGCTGAGTCCTTTGTGTCTTTAGTCTGTCATCACCAAGGAAGCACCGATATGACACGTAAGACGATACGACATGACACAAAAGGACACGAATTTTTATAAAATATAGGATACGAAACTTAGGATACGTTGTATAATAAAACATAAAAATAACATGCTATGATGAGAAAAACCAAATCTAAGCACTCTTATGGCTAAAAAAATACCTCATAACCAAGAACTGATAAAAACATTACATGAATAAAAAAATTTACACAAGCTTTTATTCATAAAAAATAATGAACAAATGTTTGCATAATAAAAATGGAGTTTGTCGCTATATTCAGTGGTATGTCAAGGGCTTCAAATCGAGAGATGAAGCGACACGCAAGACACCCTTGGACATGGGTGTTTAAGTGTCGTCAAAGTGTCGGTGTCGCAAAAGTGTCCGAACAGGTGCGGCAAAGTTTTGGAATATCGTTTCTCAGCAAAGAATACTTAATTGAAGATTGAGCAGTTGTTCTCATGCCACAATTACAATGAAGAAAAGAAAGTAAAGGTGGCAGCCATGGAGTTCACAGATTATGCTCTTATTTGGTGGAACCAATTGCAAAAGGAGCGACTTAGAAATGAAGAACCTTTGGTGGATACTTGGATTGAAATGAAGAGGTTGATGAGAAGGAGATTTGTCCCTTCCTATTATCATAGGGACCTTCATAACAAGCTTCAAAGACTTACGCAAGGTAGTAGGAGTGTTGATGAATATTACAAGGAGATGGAGGTGTCTTTGATTAGAGCCAATGTGAATGAAGATAGGGAGGCTACTATGGCACGCTTTTTGAATGGGCTAAATAATGACATTAGAGATGTGGTTGAGCTACAAAATTATGTGGAGTTGGAAGACTTGGTACACCAAGCTACCAAAGTGGAGCAGCAACTTAAGAGAAAAGGTACCATGAGAAGGAATTCTTCTAATTTCAATTCTTCAAATTGGAATGAAAGAAATAAGAAGGAGGGAGGTACTTCTTCAAACAATACCATGGTTGCACCTCAAAGGACTCAATTCAAGCCCAATGAGACCCTAAAAAAACAAGGAGTAGTGAGATAAAATGCTTCAAGTGTTTAGGGAGAGGTCACATAGCTTCGCGTGTCCAACCAAGAAGACTATGTTACTTAAGGAGAATGGAGAAATTACTAGTGAGTCTTCAGCTAGTGAAGCCGAGGAAGAGGAAGAGGTAGATGAAGAGATCATTGTGGAGGCCAAAGAAGGAGATTTATTGATGATTAGGAGGTTGCTTGGAAGTCAGATGCAATCACTTGATGATTCCCAAAGAGAGAACATTTTTCACTCTAGGTGTTCAATTAATGGGAAACTATGTTCTTTGATTGTGGATGGAGGGAGTTGCACCAATGTGGCCAGTTCAAGATTAGTGTCCAAATTAAACTTGGAGACCAAGCCACATCCTAGGCCATACAAACTCCAATGGCTTAGTGAAGATGGAGAGATGACCGGAGCAAGCAAGTGGAGCTGCACATTTCCATGGGACAATACAATGACAAAGTGATGTGTGATGTGGTTCCAATGGAGGCAAGTCATATTCTCTTAGGGAGGCCATGGCAATATGACACCAAAGCTGTTCATGATGGGTTCACAAACAAGATTTCTTTCATGCATAATGGGAGGAAAATTGTACTCAAACATTTATCTCCTAGAGAGGTGTGTGAGGATCAAATAAAATTGAGAGAAAGAGATGCAAGAGAGAAAGAGATGAGTGACACACAAAAGACTGAAACACTTGATAAAAAGAAGAGTGGAAAGAAAAAAAGTGAAACACTTGTGGGATTGAGTGAAACACTTGAGAGAAAACCAAGGTTCGAAAAGGAGAAATGGGCAAGGGTTCAAGGTTTAGAAAACATTCAATGATTAAAATAACATATAATAAAATATGTATTTATATAAATATATAAAAATATAAAATAAAATATATGTCATAAAATAACTAAAATTAAATTAGGTATATAAAACCCAAGAACATAATATAATTCATTTTTTAATTAAAATAAACATTATCATCAAATAAAATCTCTAAGTTACTATTTCCCATATTAGAAAAGAAAAAAAAATAGGAAATATGAGATTTTAGGTATTTTTTTAAAAAATACAAAAATAATGAAATTTTGCATTTAAAAAAAAAACCAATTTTGGCAGTCAGGACCAGCCAAATTGGTTCCTGATTTAGTTTACTTTTTTCAAGGATTTCAACCAACGGATAGCTGGCTCCATTGAACCGGTTCAACTGGCTGGTGGTCAGTTAAACAATGGAGAAAACAGAGTTGTTTAGTAAAAGAAGTGAGGTGAAGCCTGCTTGCCAACAAGCCACTTTATTTACTTTATTGCAAGAAAAATGTTTTAACTTGATAACTCTAATAAAAGTGTTGCCACTAGTGTTAAGTCTCTTCAGGAATACAAGGACGTGTTTCCAAAGGAGGTTCCAAGTGGATTGCCACCTTTGAGAGGGATTGAGCATCATATTGATCTCATCCCTGGTGCATCTTTACCTAATCGACCAGCTTATAGGAGCAATCCTCAAGAGACCAAAGAAATACAAAAGCAAGTTGAGGAGTTGATGACAAAAGGTTGGGTGCAAGAAAGCTTGAGTCCGTGTGCTGTTCCAGGATTTGGTGCCTAAAAGGATGGGACTTGGAGGATGTGCAGTGACTGTAGAGCAATCAACAACATCAGGTCAAGTACCAACATCCTATTCCCAGGTTAGATGACCTTCTTGATGAATTGTATGGTGCCTGTTATTTTTCTAAAATTG
>JAMLFY010000821.1:0-22987 GCA_030441495.1 Dalbergia oliveri
CCCACGCATGCAAACGCACACCTGCAATGACCCTTGAAGTGGTAGGACTGATGCTCAGGGTCATAGTGCACCTCCCATGTAGGCGGGTCAATGAAATCACGAACGACGCCATTTATATTGAAGACGTAATGGAAGAAAGAGAGAGAGTGGGTAAGAGTCTACTAAGAATCGATGCTAAGTCCTCTATCCTAGTGTCATCGTTCACGTCCCAGGAACCTTGGGTTTATTATGAAAATGTTAAGCATGCATAGGTTCATTATGGAGTTTTCACAAAGGTATTTATCCAAGGTCCATGTCTTTTATAATGATTCTTAATGCATGTATGCAACATAATATTTCATGGATGCATGGTAGCACTTTAAGGTAAATCAAACAATAATTCAAACAACATTTGAGTGGCATGAAACTTTTCTTTGAACATCTTTCCTTTTCTCATACTTGTGACACCAATAATATAGTAACCGCACCCCTTAAACTAGGCTATGAGCTCATACCTTAACTAGTCGTCACTAGTTCTTACTTATCCTCTTGATAAGCGAATCATAAACATAATCATCATAATCCCGACTCCCAGAGTACGGGTAGTGGGGCCTAAGGATCACCCATCATGGGACTTTTTCCTTCTTCAAACGTTCGTTGGGCTGAAGACCAACGCTTTGTCCCTTGGAGGTGATGTCTATGCCCTCATCAGCTTTACCTTCCTCCATCTGAGCAGGAGAAGTACGTCTCCGTCACCTTAAACATCATATACTTTCATTCTTCGAAATTATCGACCGGCTTAGTACAGCTCAACTTTGTCCTCAGGATGGCTCCAGTCCATACCCCCCATGTTTAACTTTCTTCTCTATCTGAAGAGGAGAAATGCGCTCTGGCATATAACTTTAAACTTCATATTTCTCACAAACTTTCTCTTGTCCTCATTTATCTAAATCGGTCTGGGATAACGACTTCACTTATCGAATTTCCTCAAATTTGAGTCATGCCACATAATTTACATAATGCACTAATCATTTACAAATACTCCATCAAGAAAACTTTTCAATCATGACAACATACTTTCTCTAATTCATTCTATCACATAGTCATGCATTATGCTCAAATATACCAAATATTTAACACCATATCACAAATCCATATATTTCATACTCATGATATTAACACATTCATTCATATCACAAGCATACTCACTTGGTTCTCATCTCACATCACACACTTCCTATCTCATAATTCTTATGCTTTGGCCCTTACGGGTCTTAAACTTAGTTCCAATCATTCTAATGCTCATAGTACATCTTTATTCCACTTAAGAGATCATTACTTATAATTCTTATAAGATTTAGGCTTACTAAGAATTCCAAACAGCATTATGCATCTTGGCAGAAAATCATCATATGATTACGGGCTTTAGAATCTTCGTTTTGACCCTTTTAGATCCGTCTTCGCCTAGGCTTCATAATCAATCCCTAAACCAATTATGAGGGATTCCTAGGCATGTTTACTAAGTTATAATTCACTTTTCCTCAATTTAGCTTTGCTGGACAGAATCACATTTTGCCATGTCTAAGTGTGCTAGAATTCCTATTTTAAGTCCTTATCATCACCTTAAGCTTAGAATTAATACCTAATCATTTATAAAGGTTTTTATGCATATCCTACTGATTATGAACCATTTACACTCTGAATTAATTATGCTAACAGAATTGCATTTTGTGCATTAAGGTGTTCTAGAATTCTCATTCTTAATCCTTTTAAGTTACTTATTCTTTTCTAACTTCTTAAATCGATCCTTCCTTCACTCAAACATAATTTTACACATTTTAATACCTTAGAACAACATTTGTACAGCAGCCAATCATGAAGGGCAGAAATGAAATCATAAGCCCATAAAATCACATAATCTCATGATTAAAATGCATACAAGTTGCTAGTTTTCTCTTGGAACAATTTTAGGAACTCAAACTTTTTAGAACCAATTTATCTCATTAAAATCATTAAAGTCCAAGCAAGATCAGTAGCTAAATTAATTTTCTCATAAATAGATTTAAAACATATAATCTCATTCATAATGCTCCTTAGGTACTCCTAAGCTTAGAAAAATTTCAAAACATGGCTATGGGCACTTGTGATTAGATGAACTATGAAGCCCATCATCATCACCACAAGGCCAAAATGGCTTCATTGAAAAACCGTTTCTTAAAACTTTACATTGGATACTTGGGCAAGTCTTTAGCTCTAGACCATTTAGGTGGTGACATAAATTTAAACATGCTATGCAACTCATTTTACTCTTCTTTTAGAAAATAAAGTGAGAGCATAAATAAATATGAGGTGCACTCATTTATTATCTTTAGAGTTTAAGTGATGGCGTAAAATATAAACATGATAGACAAGAAAGTAAACATGAAATGCAAGGTTCAATTCTTTATTTTAGTGCTCTAGGCCTCTTGGGTGTTTACCCCAAATCAACAATCAACTTTAAGGTTGAAATAGGTAGGCTTTGAGATTTATTAAGTGATGAGTACATTCTTGTTTTAATCTTTAAGTTGCTTAGTGATAGCTTGAAAATAAACATGCTATGCAAAGCATAAAAATAAACATGAATGCAACTCCTTTTTAATCTTAACTAGAAGCTCTTACAAGACTTTAAGGAACATAAAAACCTCAACCCATTATGTATCATAAGTGAGCTTTAGAGTTCTTAGCATCAAGACACCAAGGAAGTCTTATGTTCTTCGAACACCATCATCAAGCTCAAGGAAACGATTTTCAAAGAGACAACCTTTCAAACAAACATAAAAGGGCTACCTTAACATTTTTAGCAAACTTTGTTCAAGAGGGAAAGGAAAAACTGAAACCATTGAAGAAAAGAAATAAAAACCAAAGCTTGAACAAGGCAAAAAAGAAAAACCAAAACTTTAGAGGAATGAAGGCCAAAACTTTGAACTAGGAAAAACCAAGGAGGAACCAGAATCATAAAGGAAGGAAATGAAAAACCAAAACTTTGAACTTGCAAGAAAAGGAAAAAAAATAAGTTTGTATATGGTCCAAGACCAAGATCCAAGCTTTAGAGGTTTCTCTCATGGCAAACACCAAACTATCTCCATGAGACCTCATCATCAAGCTAAAGATTGGTTTGTAAATGGCCTCATGGCCGAAAATACAAAAGGGAAGAAAAAGAGTTTGAAACCAAGAGAAAACTAGAAACTTTTCTCAAAGAAAGTAAGAAAACTTGAAAGAAAACCCCTACCAAGTGAAATCTTGAAAGCTTTGAAAGAAAGCTTGAGTTTGCAAGGAAATGAGAAGACAAAATCTTCTCTTGGTGAGCAACAAGGATTCGGCCTTCAAAGGTTCTCAAGGAAGATGATTTTTCCTTGAGGATGCAAGCTTGGAAATGGTGAGGTTTGGTGTTTAGGAGGTGGTTAAGGTATGAGAGTGGTGGTTTGAGGTGGTTTGTGGTGGCTCAAGGTGGTGGTGGTGGTTCTTTGAGGAAGGAAGAAGAACTAGAGGAAGGAAAATGAGAGAAAATGAGAGAGAAAGTGCAAGGAAACTCAACTTAGCAAATGATCAAAAAGGTGTCCAAGCTTTCCAAGGTGTGGTATTTATAAAGAATGAAATGTTGTGGCTAATTTAGGGGAGGGTTGGCCGAAATTCATTGGCCTTGGAGGGAAGGAAAATATCTTCCAAAGCTTGTCTTGGAAGCTTGGTTAAAGTGCTAGCTTAGGTGTAGTCAAATGGACTTTTGCATAGCCTTTTGGATGAAATTTGAATTCAAAATTTGTGGCTTTTGGGGGAAATTCTAACTAGATTAACAATTTTAAAATAATTCTTTTGGTCAAAGGTGGTAGACAAATTTCCTTGATTTAAGGAAATTGGAGAGAGAAAAACACTATTCATTACTTTTTGATTAGACATCTTGAATTAAAGAATGTAATTAGAACTTGACTAAGCAATTTTAGTTTCTAATCAACCTTAATAAATCATTTTGACTCTAGATTAATTATCGAAATAAATTAATCTTCGATTAGAGCCTAATATTGCTTAGGTTCTGAATTGCTTCATTAGGCGCACTTACACCGTTCTAGGGGTAAACTAATTTGCACTAAAACTCGGACCTTTCTGTCTTGTAAACATCAAATATTACTCTAAAACATCATTCTAAACTCCTGAAAAATTCCGGGCTCAAACGGCACCTTTTACCCGTGTAGACATGGAGGGTATTTTGGTCATTTTGAGCCGAAAGTTTAGAAAACGAGATTTTCACCTCTATATCAAACATACATGTACAATCCCCTTCAAACATCGAGTTGACCCATCGAGGATGGCCGGATCCTGCCCTTTAATTCTGGAGAAATGGCCTCAGGGCATTTGGTCATTTTCACTTAATAGGGAAAATTCGGGCGTTACATTACTCCCCTCCAAAGAATTTCGCCCTCAAATTCGTTACCTTAGAAAAGCTCGGATACTTCGTCCGCATTCTCTAATTCCAACTCCCATGTGTACTCCTCTATCTTGTCTCGTCCCCACGCGACTTTCACCAAAGGAACGGACTTGTTCCTCAACCGCCTCACACCACGGTCCACGATCCTCGTTGGTGGCAGATTGAAAGTTAGGTTCTTCCTTAACCTGGACATGTCTGGTTTTAACACATGGCTAGGATCGGATTATACTTTCTTAACTGTGAGACGTGAAGACGTCATGGATTTAGAGATTTGGGGGTAGGGCTATTTCAGGCGATCTGCCCGACTCTCTAAGGATTTCAAAGGTCGAGAAATCGGGGACTCAATTTCTTGACTTTCATGGCTCTACCTATTCCTTCTTAGGGAGTTATCCTCAAGAAAACATGCTCACCTTCTTGGAATTCTAACGCTTTCGCCGCTTGTCCGCATAGCTCTTTTGTCGGCTTTAGCAGGCAAGATTCTATCCTTGATCATTCTTATTTGCTCTGTGGTTTCCCTCACTACATTCGGTCCCAAAACGCTTTGTTCTCGAGATCATGCCAACACAAAGGCGATCTGGCACTTCCTTCCATACAAGGCTTCGTATTGCCATACCGATGCTCGCATGATAACTATTGTTATACGCAAACTCAATAAGCGGAGGTACTTATCCCAAACTCCCTTTTCTATCCAAAACACATGCCCTTAGCATATCCTCCAAGGTTTGGATAGTTCTTTGATTGTCCATCCGTTTGAGGGTGGAAGCCGTGCTTAAGCACAGCTTAGAACCAAACGCCTTTTGAAAGGCTCCCCAAAAACGCGACGTAACCGCGGATCTCGGTCCGAGATTATCGCTGGGACCTGTCCGTGCAACCTCACTATCTCTTTCTTATGTACAACGTGCCAACTTATCTAGGGAAAAGGTTAACTTGATGGGTAGGAAATGGGCCGACTTGGTTAACCTGTCCACTATTACCCAAATAGCGTCATGGCCCGGGTCGGGGTAGACTGGTCACAAAATCCATAGATATACTATCCCACTTCCATTCGGGATAGGCAAAGGTTGCAACATTCTTAAGGCTTTTGGTGCTCAATCTTCACCTTTTGAGACTAAGCACTTACTAACCCAGGCTATACGTCCTTTTCAATCCGGGCCACCAAAACATCTTCTTTAAATCCTGATACATCTTGGTGGCACCAGGATGGATGGTGAAGTGGCTTTTATGGGCCTCCTCCAAGATACTTTCCTGAGGTCACCATCTTGCGGTACACACATCCGTCCTTCGAACCTCCACAAACCATCTGTCCTTGCTCAAAACCCTTAAGCTTTCCAGCCTTACCGCCTAGAGTCTCCCTGAAACTCTCATTTTCTACTTGTGCCATCATTACCCTTTGTTTAAACCCACTTGTTACCGTAGATGACACATCTTTACACTCTTTTGCGATCCATATCCAAATTCATGTCCCTAAACTTCTCTATAAGCTCAACTTCCTTGACCATCATGTGGGATAAGTGTAATGATTTTCAACTCAAGGCATCGGCGACCACATTGGCCTTGCCTGGGTGGTAACTTAAGCCGAAATCATAGTCCTTTAGAAACTCCATCCACCTTCTTTGCCTCATGTTTAGCTCCTTTTGATCAAAGAGATGCTTAAGACTCTTATGATCGGAGAAAACTTCAAACCTTACTCCATACAAGTGATGCCTCCAAATCTTCAAGGCAAACACTATGGCGGCTAACTCTAGGTCATGGGTAGGGTAATTAACCTCGTGGCTTAAGTTGTCTAGACGCACATAGGCTACCACTTGCCTATTTTGCATCAACACACAACCTAAACCTTTCCCCAAGCGTCACAATATACCTCAAAGGGTACATTGGGGTCGGGTCAAAACTGGGGTCGAGGTCAACCTTTCCTTTAACTCTTGGAAGCTCTCTTCACAATCGGGATTCCATGAAAACGGGTTGTTCTTCCTGGTTAGCTTGGTTAGGGAAGGAAATTTGGGAAAATCCTTTAATAAACCTTCGGTAATAGCCGCTAATCCTAAAAGCTCCGTATTTCCGATACGGTGGTCGGTCTATCCCAATTCATTACAGCTTCTATCTTACTAGGGTCAAAGTATACCTCCTTTTGATACTACATGTCCCAAAAACTTCACTTCCTCCAACAAGAATTCACACTTAGATAGCTTAGCATACAACTTCTTCTCTTTCAACACCTCTAAAACCAACTTTAGGTGACTTTCATGCTCCTCGTGAGTCTTCCATAGATGAGTATATCATCTATGAAACAACCACGAACTTATCTAAGAGGTCTAAAGATCCTATTCATATAGTCCATGAACACGCGGGTGCATTTGTCAGTCAAAGGACATCACGTTAACTCAAGTGTCTCGTAACTGTCCTAAAAGCGGTTTTAGGTATATCCTCATCTTACTCTAATTTGGTGGTATCCCGACCTCAAATCAATCTTGGAGAATACCACCTCTCTTCAACTTGTCCATAAGATCATCAATCCTAGGCAAAGGGTATTTATCTTCACCGTTACATGATTCAATTGCCTATAATCTATACATAATCTCATGCTCCCATCCTTTTTCTTAACAAACAAAACCTCGGGTCCCCACGGTGAAGCACTAAGGTCTAATAAAATTCTTTTCTAACAACTCCTCCAACGGGTTTTCAATTCCTTCAACTCCAAGGGTGACATCCACTGGCTATCGAGATAGGTCCCGTTCCTGAACCAACTCGATGGAGAAACTCCACCTCTCTCCTGGGAGGAACTCAGTATTCATCCGGAAATACCTCTGGGTACCTCCTACATAGGAATGTCATCTATGTTCTGCAAAGTCTACCTCGTGAGCGGCTAGAAGGACATATCCCTTAGTTTTCTCCCCATACAGAAGACATCTACGGCATTCACATAAAGTTTTAAGGTTTGACTAGTCTCGTGTGGGATGACGAAAATAACAGATTTGGTATGCAGTCTAACAACACATGGTTAGCGCTGAAGCCAATCCATGCCAAGGATTATTCCTATGTCTTTTAAAGGTAAACAAATCAAATCTATGACAAAGGATCTATTCTTCAAGAGGAAGATGGCAATTTAAACAACAGTTACATGTATGTACAAGACGATCGTAGGAGTAGAAACAATAAGGTCAAATGGAAGCTTAGAAACTTGCAAGTTTAGAGACTCAACACTAGCATGTGAGATAAAGAATGAGTAGCACCAGAATCATATAGCACAATTAAGGTTCTACCATTTAGTTTGCACTTACCTTCGATGAGGTCGTTGGATCTTGCGGCATCTTCCGTGTTAAGGGAAAGATCCTTGGTGTTGCGGTCGGGAATTCTGACTCTGACGACCCTCCATTACTTTCGCATCCTTTCATAGTGGCCGAGCTTGCCACATCTTGAACACACTCCTTGCCCAGCTAGGAGGACGGTTGCCATGATTCTTTCCACAGCTGGGCACTCCACAGCTGTGCGGATCCTGGAAGAAGGAGGGGCTCCTTGGGGTGCCTTGTTCTTGTTCCCATTGGGCCCTCCTCCTTGTTGATTGTTGTTGTTGTTATTGCGAGGACCGCCCATTCCGCCTTGTTGATGGTTGCGGTTTCGCGGCCGTTGGGGTTGAACGGCGGCCTTGGGTGTTGCCGATGGTTGATTGTTGGGTCCTCTTTGTTGTTGTGGTTGATGATGTTGTTGTTGTTGCTTGAACTGATTGGATTGGTAGGGATGGTAATGGTTCCTTGCTTGATTTTGGTGCGACGGCTTGAACTTCGGGGCTTGGGGTCCCAAACCACGGGACGCCACCTTGCCTTGGCACTCATCTTCTTGTGCCCTTCTTCGATAATCGGACTTGTTGACTAGGGTCCGGAAGTCCCTAATCTCCATGTGTGCCACAGCAAGTTAAGTTCGGCCCTCAGACCGGCCTCCAAACTTAACACACTTCCATACCTCATCAGGGTTCCCTTGGAAAACCCGTGAGAACTTGATCAACTCTTCAAATTTCGCCATGTACTGGGGCGACAGACATTCCACCTTGGACCAACGCATGAACTCAATGTCCTTGGCGTTCTTTATTGTTTGGAAATACTTCTCATAGAAGTACACTTAAATAGCTCCCAATTGATGGCTGCACCCGTAGCTTCTAGCAGCCTTCGGGTGCCGGTCCACCAAAACTTGCTGCCGGCTTCCATCATGTAGGCAACAAAGGTGACTTTCGCTCCTCCGAACAGGCAACAACGAGTAATACTTTTTTGTCTCATGTTGTCCATCATTAGTTCTTCCCTGATTCAGAGCTCCACGAAGGTTGGAGGATTGGCCTTGCGGAACTCCCAAAACGGGCTTGTTCCACGGCTTCAGCAGTAGGGACCTTGAGCAGCGTCCCTTGGTTGATTCATGCGGCGAACATGCGTTCCATCGCCCTAGCCATTTCACGACAGCAGCAACAGCCTCATCTCCTCGTTCACCGCTCGGTGTTTGCATTCTATTCTGTCTACTGGGGTGCCATTGGTCCCTAAGCACACAAGTCAACAAATATCGAGGTGATCAGGCTCAATATTCCAAGCTAATGAGCTAGTTACCATGGCACAGAAGAGAAGAAAGGTCATGAATGCCTATCCTATAGCTTATCTCTAATAGCTAAGCACTACACATGACATACTGACGCAACATGCTTTTAAAGCATGGTCAGTCCAATCCTCGTTTCCTCTGAGAATCAACCTCTATACCATAATGTAACACCCTAATATTTAACCCTATACGCCTAGGACGTATTTAGATTAATTATTAGTCATTACTTCCTTTAAAACCTCTTTGAGAAATTAACTTAGCGGAAATACAAGGTAAATTTTTTTTTGAAATGATTTCTATAAAACAAAGTGCGAGCCTTGCGTGTGACATATAAACGATGTGATGTGGAAGAATACATAAAACATACATGACATAAACATTAAAGAACACATCCATCATAAACATCATTTCCTCATTACATTAGATAATATAGTTTAGCATCATAAGAGAAATATAACAGAAAGCATAAAGTCTTACCCATATGCATGGTAGAACTTGCAATAATACAATTATATTAAAGGATGAATAAAATACATGAAACAACCCCCAAAAGATAAGCACCTAACTATCGCTACCCTCTCTCTCCAAGCCTACGGCGATGCCGATCTTCGTCTGGAGATGTAGCCCGCGAACTCATGAAGCTCCTCGGATGTAGCCCAACGAGTAGGGATCTAGGCATAGCAATCGAGGGAACAGTGTGGGGCCTCCGCGCCGTGGTCGCCTCTCCTGCTGTCGAACGCCTCCGCATGCCTCGGCTGGTGACCGTCTCGCTACCTTCTCCGAGACCCATAGAGGAGTCGAACCTAGAGCCCTCCGACAAGGAAAGGATGGGACGACGGCCCCGCCGTTCGGGGCCTCGTGTCCTTGAAAGGCTCGCCCAAAGGGTGAAGTCGGATCGAAACCATAGCTGAGATAGGAACAAAAGGACGTCCCACGTATGCAAAACGCGCACTCGCAATGACCCTTCAAGTGGTAGGACTTGATGCTCGGGTCATAGTGCACCTCCCATGTGGGCGGGTCAATGAAAATCACGAACGACGCCATCGATACGAAGACGTAACGGAAAAAGGATAGAGAGGGGTGAGAATTCTTATAAAGAATCTCGAGGAGGAAGTCCTCTATCCTAGTGTCATCGTTACGCCCCATGTTGGGTTTATTATGAAAAGGTTAAGCATGCATTAGTTCATTATGGAGTTTTTACAAAGGTACTTATCCAAGGTCCATGTCTTTTATAATGATTCTTAATGCATGTATGCAACATAATATTTCATGGATGCATGGCAGCACCTTAGGTAAATCAAACAATAATTCAAACAACATTTGAGTGGCATGAAACTTTTCTTTGAACATCTTTCCTTTTCTCATACTTGTGACACCAATAATATAGTAACCGAACCCCTTAAACTAGGCCATGAGCTCATACCTTAACTAGTCGTCACTAGTTCTTACTTATCCTCTTGATAAGCGAATCATAAACATAATCATCATAATCCCGACTCCCAGACGGTAAGGGGCCTAAGGATCACCCATCATGGGACTTTCCTTCTTCGAAACGCATCGACTTGTTAAGACCAGCGACTTTGTCCGCTTCGGGAGGTGCTAATGTCTATGCCATTGTTTTACCTTCTCTTGATTCTGGAGTAGTAGAAGTACGTCTCTGTGTGTCACCTTAAACATCATATACTTTCATTCTTCGAAACGCATTCGACCGGTTAAGACCAGCGAGCTTTGTCCGCTTTGGATGGCTTGACGTCCATACCCCTCCATCTGTTTAGACTTTTTCTTCTTATTCCTAACAAGTGAAATGCGTTCTCTGCATATAACTTTAAACTTCATATTTCTCAAACTTTCTTTTTGTCCCTCAATTCTACGAAATTTGGCAACGTAAACGACGCACCAATCAATTTTTGAATTTGAGTCTTGCCACATAACTTGATAATGCATGTCATCTAGACTCAAATACTCCATCAAGAAAACTTTTCAATCATGACATACTTCTCTAATTCATTTCTATCACATAGTCTCATGCATTATGCTCATAATATATATTTCTAAAACATCATAAATACCATATATCACAAATCCATATAGATTCTATACTCATGTAAATATTAAACATTCATTCATATCACAAGCATACTCATTGGTCCATTCTCACATCACACTTCCTATCTCATATTGTCTTATGCTTTGGCCCTTAATTGTCTTAACTTGTTCCAATCATTCTAATGCTCATAGTACATCTTTATTCACTTAAGAGATCATTACTTATAATTCTTATGAAGATTTAGGCTTACTAAAGAATTCCAAACAACATTATGCATCTTGGGAGAAAATCATCATATGATTATGGGGTTCTAAAATTTTCGTTTAAACCCTTTTTTAGATCCGTCTTCGCTTTGCTCCTGTGCAATGTCAATCTCTTTTCTTTGAAAACACATTATCTCCTTATAGATGGTTTGGATGACCATTGCCTTTGATCAGAATTCCAAGTGACACGTGTTGATCATGCATTTGTGTTTTGAAAAGCAATCAAAGAGAGCCTTTATTTGTTAGGGCTTTCAGCAGAAGCCATTGTAAGATTGTGATTTCTCATGCTACTTCAAACTACTCTTACTTTCTAAATGTAGTTTTGGTTTCTTGTAGAGCTGAGGTAGTTGACCATGGTGGTAAAATAGATGACAAGCCAGTTCTTATCCATTGGATTTTGACTTTTCAATTTCAAATTTGAATTTCAAAAATTCCTCATCTTCTGAGCACAATCACATTGTAAGTGAGCTTTCTGATGTGTGGTATCATTTCCTTGATGATTCTTGGGTCTTCTTATCTTCAATCATGGCTTGTTGATGAACATAACATTGCGAGTATGATTATTGAAGATAGTAGAACACTTTGGCTTCAAGGTTTAGAGATATACCTTCATTTTAGGTGTACTTTCTAAGTCCAGATCTTGGTTTTTTGTATTGATTGCTTTCCTTTTATCTCTAAGGCATGTATGTGTGCTTTGAACGATATAATATTCACTTTTATTTAGTTTGATCTCTTAATATGAGATAAAACATGCTTGCACATGCAAAGTGAAATTATTCTCATTTCAAGTCCTTTATGCAATCCTTAAAAGACCCTGTATGCTATGACAAGAAACTCAAGGTAGACATTAGTCATTCTTCAAAATATTTTCCTTAAATTGGTTTTGTTTTCACTTCAAACATATTGCTATGAAGCTCTCTGAGAGTTTGAGCTAAAACCTCCTCCCATACAAAGCCTCAAAGGCGTCATCCTAATACTAGCATGATAACTATTATTGTATGAAAACTCCACTAAAGGCAAACACTCATCCCAACTTCCCTTTCATCAAAAATACATGCTTCTCAACATATCTTCCAACATTTGAATAGTCTTCTTAGACTTGCCATTAGTCTTGGGTAGTATGTTATGCTCAAACACAACCTTAACCCAAAAGCCTTTTGCAAGGCTCCTCAAAACCTGACATAAACCTCAATCTCGATCCAAGACTAATGTCAAAGGCACACCATGCACTCATATCTTATCATGTACAATCTTGCCACCTTGAATCAATGGTATCCTTTTTGTAGAGGTATAAAGTGGGTGGCCTTCATTAGTCGGTCCATGATCACCTATTTAGAGTTATGACCTATATTAGCCTTAAGGTAGCCAATGTCACAAAATCCATGGATATGTCCTTCCACTTCCAAATGGGAATGGGTAACGGTTACAACAAGCTCCGAAGGCCGTTAATGGTCTATCCTGATCTTTGACATAGAAGGCATTTACTTACCCAATCAATTACACTCATTCTCCCTTGGCCACCAAAACATTTGCTTTAAGTCATGATACATCTTGGTTGCTCCCGGATGAATGGTGAAATGGCTTTTATAAGTCCTCTAGGATACTCTTATGATGGTCATCATTTGCCCACAAATCCTCCCTTCAAACCTCCATAGTTATTACCTCTCAACTCAAGACCCTTTATCTTTTTCTTCTAGACCTTTCATGAATGCCTTAAGCACCTCATCTTCCTTCTAAGTTTTAGCAACTGCACTCAAGTTGCTCGTCACATGGATTTAGCACATCCTCATGCCAATGGGTAAGGGAAACTCTACCTTCCACCTCTAAACTTGTCTATTAGCTCAAAATCTTTCACCATCATATGAGACACATGTAGTGACTTTCTAAGAGCATTAACAACTACATTTGCTTTTCCCAAGGTGGTTTAAATCATTCTCAAAGTTATAATAATTCAGCAACTCTATCCATTCTTTTGTCTCATATGGAGTTCTTTATTAAAAAAGATAGTTCAAGCTTGTGGACAGAAAAGACTTCAAGCTCACACCATACAAATGGTGTCTCCAGACTTAAAGGCAAATATACCGCAATAACTCTAAATCATGGGTGGGTAGTTAAGCTCATGTGGCTTCAACTACTAACAAGCATAATGTCATGACCTAATTTGGGATGTGTTTGCACGTGAGAATCTCATTCCTATGTAAGCCTCGTGACCTTCTAAGTCTCTCTATATGCATAGTTTAAATTATAAAATCCATTTTTAAACATAATTTAATCTCTAACATAAATCATTTTCTTTGAAATCTAAATCATCATAAATAGTTTCATAATCAAACTTCTTAATCCCTGGTCATAATGCAACATATGCTAAGTTCCTTCTTTATACATATTTAAAACCATGAAAGCTATAATCATGTAATTCCAGAATCTAAATCATGGTAACAAAATGCAAAACATCTTTATGGTCTGGGACCCTACCCGGATGACATGAGCACTCTAACATAACCAAAGGGCACTTCACTCCGAAGTGAAAGCTCACCAATCTTATAATCCAACTGATGAAGGAGAAGGTGATTGAGAAAGAACCGCAGCAAGACTGAATTCTATAATGGAAAAAGGAAAGGGGCAAGTTTCATCTAAAGTTCTTAGCTTTAGTGAAGTCTCACCCTTCAAAGGACAACAACAATATGCATGAAATAATAATAATAAAGCTCCAAATCATTTTTCATATTTACACAAATATATATTGGATTATCATAACTTTCATCTATATCATAAGTAGTAGTACTCTGAGGCATGATAACTATATATATATATATATATATATATATGTGTGTATGTATGTGTAATAATTGTTTCTATTAACTTGAAGAGTGTTGGTCCCTGGCGAACACTGAGCTTCTGTATGAAATCTACGCTCCCATTTGTAACCGCGTCTCCTGCCAAAGCCTGGGCACCTAATTAGGTCCCATTTTCTCTATCTTTGAAAACGCCTCCATGGCCACTTAACATACCTGCATCCATTTTGCAGCTAGGTATGCCAAGGTTTTAAAGGATTGCCTCTGATGGCCTTGTATGCCGCCTCCTTGGCAATTTAAGCATTACCAAGGTTAACATCAGAAGACCTCCTCTGATGGCGCGCTGATACAAGTGTAACATTTCCCAAGTACAACATCATCCTTAAGTTATGACATTATACTTGAGAGTTGTTACTCATAAATTACGGACCTTCTTAATTATCTAATGCAAGATTTATCAATTTGGGTAGTAATAATTCATGGTTCTATTAAATATATATAAAACAAAGAAACAAAACATTTATTGAATTACAAGTTCAGAAAGGAAGCTCTACTATGAGCTTTAATACATATATGTCAACTAATTATGTTTCATACATACAACCAAACTAAGTAATATGAAAATAAAAACATCATATTAAGCTACCACAATCCAGATCTTCATGTAGCAGCCCCATTGTTCTTCTGATTAACCCAGGACATTAGAACACAAAAACACATAAGGGTGAGAATTATACAACCTCAAGGGGTAACTCCCAAGTGACACAATCATAATGTCATTATCATCACCCAGCCCACTTTGATTTATAAGAAAATGTGATCATGTAATACATATTAAAGCTTCATTTTAAAGTTCTAAGATCATCCCTTCGAAGTGGGTTTCTTTTAGCATTCAATCACTTAAAGCATACATCTCATAATGTTCCAACAATTAGTAAATTACATAAGGAAGACAATTCAAGAATAACATGAGTATGCATATAATACATGCAAGTGAACTTATCTCAACGTGACATGGTTTACTCTTATGGCCAGAAGAAATTAAAGCTGTACATTTTTCTCTTTTTATCAACATAGGAAGGACTTAAGTTTATACCTAACAGGTTTTGCCATAGACAACTCACAATAATATAGTTTATACCAAATGGTATTTATAGTGGATCACACTACACAAGGTAAGAGAACTTCATCAGGACTCTAACCACTCATACATGATCATCGGAACTTCATTTTTTCCATTTCCGAATCACATCCAGACCTATTCCTATATACTTCTACTAACTCAAAATAAATTTGGAAGTTCTTTTTTGCCTTCCCTTATAACAATTCTGGGGAAGTTCCTCTTTTTGTCTTCCCTTTATTCAATGTAAGTCCCAGCTTTTTGTTTTGTCCATATGTCAGAACATGCACAATTGCAATTTATACATTCTCTTTTTTCTTTTTCCAAATGTGCATAAAGCACATGTAGGCATTCATTCACAATACAATTTCAATCATGCCTCATAAACCTCTCACTTTCCTCCAGCATGCATTTATTTGTCACAAGTCACATGGCCAAATATTTAACATAAAGTATTCATGTCATACTAGAGCCAAAATGTCATTACATTATCAATTCCAAGCATCAATTCATTTTTAGCACAATGCTAGATTTCACATATTCGTAGCACAATTTATTCTGCATTTCAAACTATAACTGTAATAACACTAATTTTTCCTTTGTTTAGAAATTACCAAATTAGCCTAGGTAATTTTTCATGTAATTTGAGACTAAACAATTAGTAAAGGAATATAACATTAGAAGAAAGGATAGGAGCAATTCGTGCAAGAATTGTAAACCCGATTTTCTGTACGTGTAAAATGACCAAAATGCCCTGAGGTTATTTTACTCAGAAAACGGATTCGTGGGCCCCACCCGTCCTCAAGGGGATGTTTTGATATTAATAAGGGATTGTTTGTGTTATGTGTGTTAATAGAGGAGAAGAATCCTAATTTTGAGTTTCCATCGCAAATGACCAAAACGCCCTTGCGGACGTTTTTAACTCTGAATTTGCATGCCACTTAGTCCGAACCTCACTAAAATGTTTTAAAACATGTTTTTAAGCTATGATTAACCATTAGTTAAGCTCGGGTGGTCTGGGCAATTTTTAAGTAAAATTACCATTTTGTCCCGTTTGTGTAGTTTAATTTTGAGATTTTTGATTCTATACAAAACCTAAGCAATATTAGGCTCAAATTAAAGGTTATTAGATTCTAATTATTAATCTAGAGTCAAAATTATTTATTTAGATTAGTAAAATTGCTTAAAAACACTCAAATTGCTTTCTAATTCACCTAAGCCCTTAATTATAAATTCTCTAATTTGCAAGATACCTACACCTACATAATACATGGAACACACAAATTTTATCTCCTTGGGCTGTAATGCACGAAATTTTGGTCCATAATGCATCAGAAAATTTGTCAAAGAATGCACAAAAACCAAGGTATGAAAACAAGGAACCATGAAAACATGATTCCATGTTTTAAGCCACCAAACAAGATGATTTTTCTTCCTTGTTTCTCCTCAAATTTGGTCAGACTTTCCTCCTCCCTTTGTCCATTTATGAGCCTCAAAATCTCTATAAATAGGCATGCTTGAAGGAGTGTTAGAGGCCTTAGTTCATAACTTACACAATTCTAGTTTTTAAAAGCACCAAAAGCTTTCTTTCTTCCTCCTCTTGGCTGAAACTTCTTCTTCCATTCTCAAAGAGATTTTCTTTCATTTCACTCAAGGAAACCAAGTTCTTTTCCTTTCCTTCAAATAAAATTAGGTAGGGAGTTGTCTTTAAGCTTATTTCTATGCTTTGCTAAGTGTTGTTCTTGGTTCAAAATGATGATTTCATGGACTTTCTCTAGCTTTTCCATTCGGTTTTCTTCTTTCTTTTCCTTTGAACATTCGGCCATAAGGCCTATGGGAATATGATGATAGCTTGATGATGAGGACCTTGAGTGTTGGTTGTAAATCCATCACAAGTTAGGCCTCTAAAGCTTGAAAATTCCACTTGATGCAAAACTTTAAAGAATGATGTTTTTATGATGTAAAAATAAAGATCTTGAGTTTAGAACTTGAAAGATGTATTTTTCACTTTGTCTTGCTAAGATATATTGGGTTGAATTTATATTTCTCTAAAGTCTGGAGGAGCTCTAGTAAAGAAATAAAATGAACTTGCATCCATGTTTAAGTTTATGCCTTGCATAACCATGTTTACTTTCTATGTCATCACTAAATTCTCAAGAATGAATAAATGAACTTGCATATTCATGTTTAAATTTCCAAGCTTGCATTTCATGTTTATGTTTCAAGTTGTCACTTAATCTCCAAAGATAATAAAGAGGATGCATCTCATATTTATTTTATGCTCTCACTTTATTTTATAATGGCTAAAAGAATCAATGCATGACATGTTTATTTTATGTCATCACTTAAAGATCCTAGAGTTCAAAGACTTGCCCAAGTATCACAAGCAAAGTTGGAACCATGGTAATAAAAACTCTAAAGCTTCCTTAAGATTATTGGAGCAAAGAATTCATTCTTTAAAAAGTCTTGAGTTTGGAGCTTAATAAGATGTAATAAGAATTCTCTTCTCCCTTCACCGGTCCAATGCGGACTACCATCTTCCGGTTCTTAAGATTCTCTCTCCTCCATTGGTTCAAGTGCGGACTACCGTCATTCAATTTCTTGCATATCATGTTTATAATTCCAAGTTATCACCTTATAAAGACAAGATTAAAATGAGGTTGCATAGCATGTTTATGATTCTAGTTATCACCTAAATCTCTAAAGCTCAAGACTTGCTCCTTTTATCTTAAGTGAGAATTTTAATCGTGAAGATTCTTTCAATATATAAATTAGCCTCATAATTAAGGTATGCCCAAAGTGATTTTAAATAGCTACTGATTTAGTTCTATAATTTCTTTCAAGATTAACAAAAAGAATTAGTTTCTAAAAGAGTTTTAAGGCTTTGCAAAGATTTTTATGGGAAATAGTATCTTACATGTACTTAAAATGTAATTTTAAGCAATTATGTGAGGTTCATGATTCAGCCACTAATCTGATTTTAGTACTACTGTATGATGATGGTTTAATATTTTGAAGTTGTGATAATTATGGTTTATTGCTAAAGGAATGATTCTATGCATGTTAGATAATGCTTCCTAGAAAACCGTAAAAGCAAGATTTCTAGAACTTTAGAGAATGAAATTTATGCATTCTGTCCAGAGCCTTTAGTGACCTTAAGAACCAGAATTTATTATGTTTAGATAAGGGAGAATGATTCATAATTGGTTTAGTAATTAATTTTAGCATCATAGGGAAAGCCGGTAACGAAAGGGTTAAAAACGCAACTTCTAGCACACCTAAAACCTAGAACAACTTACGTTATGCTGCCCCATATAGTCTAATAATGTTCTTAGGACTTATAATTAATGGTAATAAGTCCCTTAGATGCATAATTAATTAGTTCAATAATTAAAGTTGCCAATTCTAGAGTTCGGTTGTTTAAGACAACTTTCAGAGATTTATGATGATGCCTCTTTGATGTTTTAAGATAAGTCTATATAGTGATTTGATGCTTATTAAGTATTTGACGTCATTGAATGATTTCTGGGCTTGCATGTTATAGTTGTTGTTGCAAACAATGAGAATGCTTATGCATGAAATAATGAAATATTCTTTGTTATTTAAAAATTTACCCTTGTTGTTGGAAGAAAGATATTCCTTAAAAGTGTAAGGAAAGGTTCTGGCTAGGAAAGACTTGGTATTTAAGCATGTCCATTTGTGACCTATCTTCCCTGAATCTCCCAGGCATGATTACAGTTGGTATATATATTATTCCAGAATAAGACTATAAACGAGAAATGTTATGAATGATTATGAATTGATAATTGTATTATGATATAACATGCAAAGACTTAATGGTGACTTAAATTTATGAGGAAATGATCCTTTGGACCCATCAGACTATAGGTGGTGAAAAGGTGATTCTTGCCCCTAAACCGTCTCTCAAAAGGGTAGAGTCGGGATTTTAACTTATCAAAAGGGATAAGTATATGCTAGTGACGACTAGTAAGGTATGAGCTCATAACCTAGATTACTCCCAAAAGGGTGGAGTATAGGGTGGCCCAGGAAAATGATGATGAAAGTAACTTTAAGTCACCTAAGGAACTAAGTAACGTATTATGTGATTATAATGTTTTCTATGCATAGTATTTATGAGATAATGATGAGAAATATGATGTTCTTCTATGCATAGTATTTAATATGATGATGAGGAATATGATGTGGTCTTATGCATAATTATGTTATTATATATGAAAGGAAAAGTTCATTATAAACATGACATGCTAAGTTTATGATGCATTATAAGACGCATGATTAAAATGAATCGGTAAAGTATATTTCCAAACTAATTAAATGAATCTTAGCATGCTCACATTTCATAATGAAACCGAGGTTCCTGGGACGATGATGATGACACAATGCATGTGAGGTGAGTACCTACTGAGATTCTTTTATAAGTTTCTCACTCTCCTTTCTTTCTTTCCATCTCGTCTTCAGAAAGTGGTGGTGATGTTCATGATTCCCGTTGATGCTCTCATCTAGATGCACGTGATCTTGTGACGCTTATTATCCTTGAGGAACGTATTAGACCTTAGCGTGACTTGGATACCTATTCCTATCTCTTGAAGTGTTATAAATAGGTGCCGTTAATAGATGTTTTTCCATCCATATATTATTTATGTTTTGTTCATTTGCCTACATTAGCTTAACTCTGTTGGTAGGCAAAATATCTATGTGAAATGTAATTATGGATGTCATATGATGAAGCCAATATGATGTGTTCTTCATGATATGTCCTTCGTTTTTCGCTTTATCCGATAATTATCGTTTCACGTATGCGCTCACGTTTTCAATTATGTTTTAAAAAAAATGGCTCGTAATTTCACTAAGTATTTTCAAAGCATGATTAAGGAACTAAAGCAAAGAGTAAAGTCTAGTAATTAATCAGATACGACCTAGGCGTATTGGGTTAATTATTAGGGTGTTAGGAACACCCAAGCTTTCACCTAATACGCTGAAGTCCGCATTTGGCTAGTTATTAAAGGTTGACATTTCATTTCAGTAATCTTACTTACTTTAAATACGAGTACTAAAATACGACTAAATTTTTCTTTAACTTAAGACTTAAAATGCGAAGTTACGCATGCACATTGGGAATTTCTCGTCTAAACAAGAAACATAACAACCAGGTATACATTATGAATAAAGAATTCATAAAATAAACCATAGAATAAACACAACATAACTTGTAGTATTATTTATAACTCTCACAAAATAACGATGCCCTTATACTTATAAGGACACCAAGATACTAGATACATCAAGCATGGTTAACTAACGTAAACAGTAATGGATAAAAGATGTGAGATGAGTCTTCAAGCTTCCATTGCGCCCTTTACCGATGCGAACTTCTATGCTCGTGCTTCAAGGAAAATCACGAACACCCATCCCGTCCTGGAGACGACACTGGGTGAGCTTAAGACAAAGGGGTGAGATACTTTATACAAGATTCTCAGGAAAGGTTCCCCAACTTTAACACAAGTGTCATCGTCGTTCGCCCTTGCTCTACTTTGGGTTTTATTATGAAGAGGTAGTATGTACGTCTCTTTATTTCGCCTGTTAGAGTACAAATGACCTAAATGCCCCTAAGGTCATTTTTATCTTGAATTCTAGCAGCGATCCGACATCTCAATGGGTTAACTCAATGTTCAAGGGGTTAGAATTGTTATGAATGATATCCAAGGTAAAATTCTTTCTAAACTTTCGGCTCAACATGACCAAAATACCCCTGACTGTGTTCTACACGGGAAAGGTGCCGTTGAGCCAGAATTTTTTCAGGAAGTTTAGAATGATGTTTTTAAGTAATGTTTGATGTTTAGTCGTGCCTAGGAAGTCCTGTAGTTCAGCGCAAAATTTCCATTTTGCCCCTAGAACAGTGTAACAGTGAGCCTAATGACGCAATTAAGCAAACCTAAGCAATATTAGGCTCTAATCGAAGATTAATTTATTTCGATAATTAATCTAGAGTCAAAATATTTATTAAGGTTAATTAGAACCTAAGATTGCTTAGTTAAACTCTAATTGCATTCTTTAATTCAAGATTCCTAGTCATGGAATCTTGAATAGTGTTTTTCTTTCCAATTCCTTAAATTAAGGAATTGTGCCATACCTCATTTGACTAAAGAAATGAATTAAATTGTTAATCTAGTATGACCACTTCCTAATCAAGTTTGACATTCTGAATTACCTCACCTAAACACCTTCTTATAAACTCCTAATCAAAAGCCTAATCAAAGACACACCTAAACACACCTTTAAACCACAATTAGATGAAACAATTTACTCTCCCTTAGGCTGATTAGGCTGGCCGAAAATCCTCCCCCATTTCCTCACATGTTGATTTGTTTTACACACCAAAAAGCCATGCTTTCCACCATACCTTGCCCATGCTTTGCCCATAGTCACCATACCTTCAACCATGCCTACAACCATACCTTTGCAAGAGATATTTCTTCTCCTTCCTCCCCTCATGTGGTCGATTCCCTTCTCCTTTGGAAGCCTCATTGTTGAAAATTTCTATAAATACCAAGCCTTGATGAACCTTGCACACTTTGGTTCATTTGTTAAGTTTACACTTCTTACAAAATTCTCTCATTTCTTCTTCAAACTCCCACTTTGGCTGATTTCTTCCTTCAAGTTTCAAAGAGGATTTTCCTTCTCCATTCTATCAAGAATCAAGCTTTCTTTCATATCTCTTCAAGACTTCTCTTAGGTAGGGGTTATGTTTAATGTTTTGCTTGTGTTTTCAAGAAAAGTTCTAGTTTCTCTTGGTTTCAAATCCTTTTCTCTCCCTTCATTTCGGCCAAGAGGCCTTTCATAAAGAAAACATGAGCTTGATGATGAGGTTTCAAGATAATGACTTGTTGTTGTCATGTGAGAAACCTCTAAAGCTTGAAACAACTTGGTCTTGGACCATACATGCTTGTGTTCCTTTCTTTTCCTTGGTTTATTTCAGATCCTTTCCTTTTATCTTTGAAAGATTTTCAGTTCCTTTCTTCTTTATTTGAACAAAGTTTGTAAAATATGTCAAGTAGATCACAAAAGTTTTGTTAAGAAAGTTAATCCCATGTTTTTCAAAGAGCTCTAAGCTTACCCTTGCCAACCTTAAAGTTGGTCGGCCGAAGAGTTTTACTCTAGATTGAAGCCCATGAGCAATAAAATAAAGAATATGACCTAGTCCTTGTAGTTTGTTTAGACAAATTGTTGAACTTTGTGTCCATTTTCTTAAGCTTGATGATGAAGTTCAAACCTTAAGACTTTTTGAAGTCTAGGTGCTAAGAACTCTAAAGCTTGCCTTATGATACATAATGGGTTGAGGTTTATGTTCCTCTAAAGTCTTGTAAGAGCCCTAGTTAAGATAAAAATAAGTTGCATCCATTGTTTAAATTTATGTCTTGCATCGTTTATTTTGATGCCATCACTAATTTCACAAGAATAAATGAATGAACTTGCATTACCATATTTAAATTCCCAAGCTTGCATTTCATGTTTATATTTCAAGTCATCACTTAATCCTTAAAGATAATAATGAAGTTGCATCTCATATTTATTTTATGCTCTCACTTTACTTTGTAATGAAGAGTAAAATGAAGTGCATAGCATGTTTAAGATTATGTTATCACCTAAATACTCTAGAGCTCAAAGACTTGCCCTAAGTATCTTAAAAAGGGAACTCTAGTAAAAAGAAATGGATGAGTTTTAGTATCA
>JAMLFY010000822.1:0-22984 GCA_030441495.1 Dalbergia oliveri
TGAGAAAGGGTATGCCTTCTCCAAGATGTAGTTGACAAAATCGGCTTACATGCAACATTATCATTTTCTACGGTCAATCAATGATTTCAAGAGATGAATTTTCCGTCTCAGTGGGTTCCTAACTCATGTTTGTGAGTTTTAGTTTAAAAGGAATGAGAGGCAATGAAAGGCATTTGAAGCGTAACATTTTTTTTATTAAAAAGTAAAATTTTGATTTGAAGATAATTTTACTCATTATTAATTCTGCTCCTTTCCCTCCTTTCCACCAAATGATAATCACGAACCCACCTTAAAGGAAAGAATGTTAAAAATATTACCTAAGCTAAGTTTTCCTACAATTGTAATCGCTATAGTTGATGCCTTCATGATATGTCCCACTTTATAAAGAATAGTTCCCACTCTTTTGCAACAACATCCCAAAGTAAACTTTACTTGATTTTTCAATTTCATCGTTACCTTTTATCTTTTTTTCCTCAATTTTGTTCTTATGTATCAAATCATTTTGAATTTGGTCTTATCAAATCTTTATTTCATCACATAACTGATGGAAAATGCTAACATGATACAATGCACATAAGATCCATGTGTTCCATGTTATCTCTGGCCACATTAGCATTTTCATAAGTTATATGGAGAATCAAGTTGACAAATAAGTAAAGTTGACAAATTAAACCTATTTTTCCTATAAAGTTTTATTTGAATAGTTTAATTTACATAAATTTAAGAAATATATTTTTTTTAAGAAAAACACAAATAGACTTTACCAAAAACATTTCAAATAAAGTTGCAAAAACAAAGAATTACTAGGGTAATTTTGAGAAGAAATTTATAAACACAAAACTACTAGTCAATCCTAATTCTCAAACCATAAAAATTTATGTTTGATAATCAAACGGAGCCCAAACATCAAAATCAAATTGAAGCAAACTTTAGTTTTTGTTGGCTTCTATACATGATAAAACCACAAAAAGCCAATAACATATGGTGCAACAAGCAACCTATTTAAGCTTGATAAATACTACAAATCCAAATATAACATAAACAAATCCAAGCTAAATTGAGTTTTTAGTTAGCTTTTATATTAAAAGTTTGCACGATGCATACTGCCCATATCAATTGTCTTGGTTTGGTTCTTCATAATGCTCCAATAATTAAGAGTTGACCTTTGTCCAATACCCTGATTGGCCATCCACACTTGGCTTTGATCTTGTTGTCCCTAATTAGCCATCAACTCTTGGGTTTGATTATGTGGTTGTTGGCCTATACCAAGTTGCATTCTTAATGTTCTTGCTTGCTTCATTTTGGATTTGTGGCCAATATAAAGTTGCATTCTTGGTGTTCCTACTTCATTTTGGGTTTGTTGTCCAATACCAAATTGTATTCTTGATGTTCCTACTCCATTTTGGACTGCTTGAAACCAAATATATATAGTTAAGGACTATTATGTCATATATATATATATTGCACATATTTCATGTTGAGTGTACAAGTTTTCAAATTACGAACCACATGACATTATTCATTTTCAATATCTCAATTGTGATGATATGTCAACGTTATCTTACTCAAAGCATCAGTTAAAACAACAAACCATGATTGTGGACAATGGGTGTAAACTAATTGTAGCATAGTTACAATTGCAATTTAAAATCTTATTTTGTATTACTTTGCATAAAAAATATAGTAAGGATTTATGTAACATAATTTATCAAAAAGGATTTATGTAATATATGTCTTCTTATTTATATCATTAACCATTTATCATTCAATTTTAAATTATTATAAATTAAATGTGAATATATAAAATATAATAATGCAATTGAAATAAATATAAGATGAAAATAAATTTTTAAATCAAAGTTTGACCTTGATAAATATTAAAACTAATGAATCGAGAAATTATTGTATGTTCATATCTAATACTTGCTTATAAAAATTTATCACTACTTTTTTATACTCCTCATTTGAAAAGAAATAACATACTACCTAAAATTTTGTCCATATTTTAATTATTTTTTTTATAAAATTATTAAAATTGGAAACATATTGAAAATATTGTGGTATTCTTAGTTAAAATTAAAAAGATAAAAATATAGACCAAATATTTACTTTTTTCTACAACCATTTTTTCTTTGAAAAAGTAGTTCATAAGATTACAGGAGGGTAAACTAAAATCAGTAAAATCAATTATAGCTTTTTTTTTAATTTTTTTTCATATTTGATAAAATAGTCTCAAACTCTTAGGAAAAATAAGGAGCACCCAATTGATCATAGCCATCAATAAAATACATGAAAACCAAACACACAACAACACTTGATAGCCTGCACACTCACAAAATACATGAGAGAAAACCACCTCAATAATCAATTATGATTTATAAATTATTGATCTTTAGCTTTTCTTGTTTCTACCACTTTTTTTTCCTACTACCTCTTAAAATGGATTCTCGATTGTAAATTACTTTTCTTATACTAAAAATTGATTAAAATCAAAAGCTTTTTCCTTTATCAAATTGATTTATCATAATTTTTTAATTATATTCAAAATACAATACCCTTTAATTTACCAAGATTTTATTTCATAAAAGTAATTTTTATGCAATCTAAAAAAATATATTACCTTCAAATAATTTTTAATTAACTAATTCACACATAAAATTAATCTTGTCTTATTATAATCAATTATATAAAAATTGATTATACATATAACTGATTATTAAAACAACTTTCATCGAGGATAATCCAAACACAACTTGGAGTTTGATCTTTCTAACCTTGATTGAGTTGGAAAAAGTAAGTTGTAATTCTTGCTTAATCTGAATAGAAGCACTTATACTCATCTTCTTTGCTTGTTCTTGAACAGCTAGCCCGCTTGCATTCATTGGATCTATACAAATACAATATGCTTCTCTTCTCTCCACTGAAATTCAAACTCTATTGTTTTATTAATATTTTAACACATGGTTTTAACGCAATTCATAATCACAAATTATGGCCACATCAATAGCATTTTTTCATAATTTATTATATCACAACGCAACATCGGTAATTCCAAAACCATCAACATGATAGATAGAGAGCAAGGAAGAAAAATGGGGAAAAAGATAAGACATATCACCTTCTTGTAGTAGTTCATCTCTTTCACTAATAACTTCACTTAGCTTGTACTTATGGTTCTCAAACATCACTGAGATATGGTGATCATTGTGAACATCAATTTGTTGATAAAGTGCACTTATCTCATTCGCATACCAAAATCTCAAAATTATCATAGATGTGTCTAGTTATAGGAACACAGTAGTAGAACACACACACACACACACACACACACAAATATGTCATCAACAACAACAACAACAACAACAATAATAATAATAATAATAATATCTTATTATTATTATTGTTGTTGTTGTTGTTAACAACAATAAATACCTAAATTTATCCCCTAGAATTTGAAATTCTCAAATTGGATCTCACATTTCAAAAACATTCAAATTGGCCCTTCCATATAGGACAAGACAATTAAAAATAAACACGGTATGGAACTATATAAAGGGACCAATTTGTCTTCTTTTTAAAATGTAAAGGATTAATTTACGACTTTCAAATTTTGAGAGATTAATTTGTCCCTCGATATATTTCAATGGACCAATTTTGGTATTTCATCTAATAATAAAATTAGTAACAACATGTTGTACCTCCAAAGATTTTAGTCGTCTTTCCAATCTATCAACTCCTGCTTCTTTCCTCATTTTGCTTCTCGTGCATCATTTCGACTTAACAGCAATCTACGAGCAAAAGAAGATAAAAATTTAAAAGAAAATAAAAAATGGAAAAAACTCAAATGGGTCCAATATAGGACGTTTGAGAGTATATTCATTTTTAAAAATAATATATCTTTGAATGGGGTAATTAAGCAAGACATGATTTTAATTAAATTGCGAACCACATCATATTACATGATATGGGATGGGTGATATTGCAATTGCAACCACCACCATGACCATATCATACCACACTACAATTTTATTCACATTAATTAGCTATAACATAGTTGCAGCATGTCACAAGTGGATCACCATTGGCTCTATTTGGAGTGCAAGTATACAAAAACTTTACGCCACAATAGCTGCCACGCCCATTGCAATGGATGCAATAATACCAATTACAATAATCGTAACCTGTAACCACAATCAAAATTTAAAAGACCTGAGGAGACTTAAAATTATAAAATTTTATGAACCCCAAAATAAAAGAAAATCCACGAGTTGCTAGCATATTCCTGGTTTAGCCTCCTAAAATCCATTTCTTCCTTAGTTTGGTCATTGATGATAGGTTGCATTGTAGGAGCTTCATTAGCACTTACGCCACCACCGGGTTCCTCATAGCAATATTAGGAGTTCTATTTACGTGACCATGTTGCTATTGTGGTCTTCCAGATTAGGGAAATTCAAATCGAGAGCTGGCAATTTGGTTTGTTGTTTGCATTATTAATGTTGCTGCTAGACCCCAAAAGCAAAACTAAAATGAAGGCTATTTTCCCAAGAGGGATGCCAAGGTGTAAATGATAAAGAACCCCTTAAGGGCCCAATTGTAATTGGTCTCATCACAGCCCCTTGTGGTGGCTTTTTGATGATGATGTCAAGTGTCCATCAATCTAGTCATTCTTCGTCATTGACTTCGTGAACAAGAAGATTGAGTATGTGATATGTAACACCCTAACTTTCATCACAATACGCCTAGGACGAATAATTGTTAATCGTTAGTTATTACTCTTTCATCTCAGAACTTTACTTGATTTTAAACTTTGAAAATAAGCCTATGGAAAATATGACCCTTTTTATTATTATTTGAAAGATCAAACTATGAGTTGTTCATGTAAAAGATATAGTGCATAAGTATTCATCATATAATACATGATAAACCTCGTTAATTCAAAAGTTTTCGAAAACAAATAGGTACGTTAGTGCTCAAAGGATAGTTTAACCGGGCATAGTTAAGCTAAAGCCAGTCATTAATAGAATTATTTCCATATCTAACCACTAGAAGACATGTCAAACATGAAGGAAGAGACAATGCGACACATGTGAGGGTAGCAACTTAGGCAACCACAACGCCTTTAACAAGTTCAATAATAGGAATAAGACCAAACAATGCACTCAAAGACCTAAGTGTTGGCAATACAAGAAAGCCATTATGTCAAGAAAGAGAGCATGAATAAAAGAAGTCATAGGGACTCCACATGATCATAAGATATAATGTATATGTAGGAAACGAAATCAAAGGCACAACCCAAAATCCTATTGTTTATCCTATGCTTACCTTGAGTGAAGTTGCTAGAGTGGGACGCATCCTTAGCATTGCTTGTGAAGATTTGACCTTGGAATTGGGATCTAGAGGAAGCAGTCAACTATGGAGGCTTTATGTTGCATTCACGACTCTTGTGGCCAAGTTTACCACACCTAGCATACTACATTACCAACTAGGCGGGACGATCGCCATGGTTCTTGCCACATATTGGGCAATTAACAATAAGTGTGGGCTTAGGTGGCAATGGGTCACTTTAGGGTTCTTTCTCCTTTGGATCGCTCAGTCTTCCATATTAAAAGGTCTTCCTTTGCACTTGGTGCTTGAACTTCAAGGGTTTGAGGCATTACCTTCCCCTTGTATGTTGTAGCTCTAGTCGTTAACCACTTCTTGTCACTATCCTTTATGATGTGGGGTTGCTTGACCTGGAGTAACAAGTTTCCTAATCCCCAAATGAACAACAATAACATTCCTATTTACCCTTAGTCCTGCTTCATACCGTAGTCCATGCGGTCTCCTACCTCAGCTGTGTGGCCCTTTCTACTTCTTAGAGCGCCCGCAATGTCTTCTCCGTGGTGGAGTCCTTGCTGTCCTATTGAGACCTATTTCGTTGGCAGTGCCATTAGTCCCTAAGCATACCAAACAATAAACATTGAGGTGATCAAGCTCAATACTTTATGCGAAGTGAGCTAGTTACTATGGCACACGCTCTGCAGGAGTCATGTTTCTAATCCTACAATCTATCACAAAGACAAGACTTTAAACATGACACATCTAACGCAATATGCTTAAGAAGCATAGTCAGTCCAATCTTCAGCTTCGTGAAGAATTAAACCCCTTGATACCAAAATGTAACACCCTAACTTTCAACACAATATGCCTAGGACGTATAATGGTTAATCATTAGTTGTTACTCTTTCATCTCATAACTTTACTTGATTTTAAACTTTGAAAATAAGTCTATGGAAAATATGACCCATTTATTTTTATTATTTGAAAGATCAAACTATAAGCCGTTCGTGTAAAGATATAGCGCATAAGTATTCATCATATGATACGTGATAGTACATCTCATCGATGTATTCTTAACTATCCATCACATAACTTACATGCAAATCACAGGAGGGACTACATACAGAAACACAGGGCATGACATACACCGAAACACAATCATAGCATAACATTGACTTTAAATATCATGTCATATAATAATAATATAGAAATATTCCACAAGTATAATACCATAACAAATATACCAAGCCGATCTATAGAGGTTGAGCATACAATAATTCAAAAGCTAAGCATAACTATGACATAGCTAAACCCTTCGTGGGAGTATGTCTACCAAAAAATAAGTTATCAACGTGCTTGAAGATAAGACAACCCCTAATCGACTACAAACAGGAAGGACTATACCCCGTTTCACTACCCCATTCTGATTTGAACTATAGTGCAACTCCCATGAAGGCATCTCAAGGAAGTCCACGGACATCGCCATCAACCTTGCTCTGAAAACGATGGAAAGAAAGAAGGAGTGAGAAACTTATACAAGAATCTCAATAGGGTTTCCATATCCACATACATGTCATCATCATCATCCAAGGAACCTCGGGTTTCATTATGAAAATGATGAACATAAATAAAGTTCATTTATCAAGTAATATTGTCACAATCTTAAAGCGCCGCCACGAATGACAACCAATTTAAAATGATAAAATGGGTCGCCACCAATTTTAATTCTGGATAAAATTGGAAAGACCATTTTGATTTAAATGGTCTTTTGAAAGAGATTTGAGGTTTGAAAGTCTGATTATGATTAAGGAATGGTGGAAACTTAATCTCATTGCATCTCTAATACATCCGTATACAGACAGTTACCCTGAAGCTCATTATGCAATTTAATTATAATTTTAATAATATTTTTCCCCAAAAGTCATAAAAAGTATACAAGAATAAAGTAAAAGAAAAAAATTAAATTAAAGAAAAGTTAATTTTAGCTTGCTAGTTGTTGCCACCGTCACGATCCTCCTGGTGAATAAGGAACTCAAATCACGTCGTTCTTAAAAATGATTGTGTGTTGATGAATTTTAATTAAAAAAAAAAATGATAAGTGAGTTGATTGATTTTAATTGTGAAAAGGATTTTTCATGATTGATTATTAAAAAAAGATCCACTCATACAATATTTCAAGCGGCTATGCTAGACTGAATAAATCCATACAATCCAATAGTATATGAGAGGCATTGACCCCTCAATCATGATCATTTGCGTTGTGCGAATAAAGAAATATATACTTTTTATTTTTTATTATTTTATTATTTATTTATTATTATTTTTTTAAGAAAAAAAGTCCTAAAATCTAAATAAAATAAAAGAAAGTTTTTTAAAACATAAAGCTATAAAAGAAAAAAAAATAAAAAAAAGACCAAAACCATTTTGAGACCCAAAGAAAAAGGACTAACCCAAAAAAAAAAAAGAAAAAAAAGACCAAATAATAATAATAATAAGGAATTAAACACTCAACAGTCCAGTAGCAAACCCTACACCCCTAAAAAAAAATTGTGAACAAAAAACAAAATGACCTAACGTTAACAAAAACAAAAAAGAACTCCAAAAAAAAAGCTAGCCCAAACAGCCCAAAAGGGTGAATTTGACACCCCCCCCGGCGGATACTAAATAAGCAAATCTCTAAGACTCAAATACACAACATATGTGCAACATGAAAAGGAAAGTGAAACACAACCAAAAGGAAGAAAAAAAAAAAAAGGAAACAAGATGCAGGAGCTGTGATGGCAGCAGGCGGAGGTTAAAGGAGGCTGGCACAAGGGGGCTCTCACGGCAGCTTTGCTGCAGGTCCAGGCACATGAAGGCAGAGGTGGGCGTTACGTTGGGACGCGCAATGGGACAAGGCTAGGCACGGCGAAGGTGGCTAGCCTCGGAGGTTGCAGGCGCGACGGTGAGGACGAAGAGGAACACGGAGGCAGAAAGGGTAGTGACGGTGGGCTCCGCGCTGGTTCGTTATCTGGTGGCGGAGCCGCGGCTGGCTTCGCGATGCGGGGCAGAGGCGTGGCAATGGAGCTTCCGACGGGGGAGGATGTGCATGGACGAAGTTCATGGCCGACGCCACGGGGGTGGGTGATGGTTTCGCGGTGATGACCGAGGCAGTACATGGTGGTGGTCACAACAGTGGGATTGTGTTTGCAAAGGGAATTTCAAAATTTTTTACAGGTTGGGACATCGTTTGGGTTTTCTGGTTTTGGATGGTAATGGTAGATCTAGTGATGATGGTGCTGTGATGGTGTTTTCAGTGATGCTTTTAGTTGGTTCTAATGGCTTAGAAAAGTGGATGGTGTTACAATGTTCTTGATCTATCTTTTTTCCATTTTTTTTCATGGTTGAATGATGTTAATCTTAGAGCTTAAAAAAAGAAAAAAAGATTTTGTTCTTACCGCTGCTATTTCTGCCTTCTTCTTTCTTCTTTGTTATTGTTTCTGGATTGTGTGGCTTGTATTTAATACTGGTTGGTTTGTGTATCTTGCTGAATTCACTGGTGAAATTCTTACTGATCTTCCTTCTCCGTTCTCTCTCTGTCTTGCTGAATTAGCTCCTCTCCAATGAATTTATACCCAGTTGTAGGTTGATTTTCCATGAATTATGCTCTGATTGAGGGATTTTGTCGCTGACATTAGGGGTTGTATGCCGCTCTTTCTGAATTTGTTCCTGAATCTATTGTCAATCTTTGAAAGAAGTCAAGAATGAAGTCCGGTGCCAAGACAGGCGCTCCTCGTCCCTTTTTTTTTGTTGGTTGAAAGGAGACAAAATTGAAATCAGTGCGGTGTGAAAAGTGTGTGTGTGTTTTTATTTTTAAATAAAAGAATGGACTGAAATGGACTTTTTTTTTAATCAATAAAAGGAAATGGTTGGACTTTTTTTTGTTTATTTTGGTAAAAATAAAATTAAAAGATAAATATTTGGACAAATAATGGTGTTCACAAATGCATGGATGCATTACAATATATTATGAATGCATGCCAATACCTTATGCAACATTCATTCACGCAATTTCATAATATAAAAACATAAGGAAACATGAACAATTATGGCATACAACCTTTCTCTTCTCCTTTCTTAGGTGACTTAGACTTTTTAATCTTTCATAAGGGCCGGGTTAATACTATCTCCTTTGAGAGTTCTAAGGTTATAAGCTCATACTGTTAACCATCATAGCCTATACTTATCTTTCTAATAAGTTATTTCCTTACTTTGAGAGTGCTAGATACGGGGCATTGGATCACTTTACGATAGGTCGGCTCGCCAAAAAGATCACCTCTTTGGATCACCTTGTTCCAGGCCTCGACCGTTACGAAAGGGTCATTTTCTAGTGTCTTATGTCACCTTTATCATAATATGTCATTTAGAGATGCAAACTTGAGTACATAATCATGGTCATCATCATAACTTATCATTCAACATTTCATGCTTACAATTTCATAAATTTTCTAAATCCACAAATTTTATGGATATCGGCAGCATAATGGGGAACGAAGTTTCCGAAATTTGCTTCATGTCATGGAACATAACAATCATACATCTCAATTATTCATTCGTAATCACAACATGTCATAAATCATCATGTAATTGATCACGTAAACATGCATCGCATTCCTTGCATATATCCATAAGCATATTATCATCAATATCTCATTGAAAAGTAAATATATTCCTATCTAGTATGTCAAAAATCAAGACCAGACTTAGCTAATGCATATGTCATATTCAACAGGATATATATACAACATAATAGTAATCATTACTTGCATGAGTCAAGCATGCATAGTCATCAACACTTAATCTTACACAATTATTTCAAGTCATATAGTTTCCAAATAAATCATATGAACATAGCCTTCATAACATATCAATCACATCAATATCACCAAGTTATTGATAATTACACCTTAGCCCCAAGAGGGGTCAAACTGCAATTTCTAAAAGTTTATAGGTCAAAGTGTAAATTTCTCATTCAACACATTTTCTCAAACTAATGATCCTCAAAATTAATTTACACTTTTAGAAGATCTATACCACTTAGAAATCATTTAGGTTCATCATAAAAACCATTTTGGACCATTGACCAAATTTTGTTAGATTATAGGGGTCAAAGTGCAAAGTTTCACATTTTTTACACTTAACAAGTGCCAATGCTTCTAAAATTTATTCTTAACATCATAAATGGTATTTTGAATACATGGATACATTCAAAATCATTATTAACTCTAATTAAATTCATTTGGCCAAAATTCCTATTGAGAAGTTTAAGACATAATTTTTCGCATTTTGCAAAATGATCGAACCTAACGCTTGTAATTATCCTTTTAAGCACCTAAGACACCAAAAATAATTTTTACAACAATTATCACTAATTTTTAAGCATGTGAACAGTACCAAATAGTCCTGAACAATGCTGGAAAGTATTAGGACTTTAATTTCAAAAGCTCTGGAAATTATATTTTTTGCTCTTTCTAGTTACTAGTTTTTCCTAAGATGCTAAAAATAATTTTTATAACAATTATTAATAATTGTTAATCATATGAACAGTACCAAACTGTACTGAATAATGATGAACGTGCCCAACAATACCAGAAATTAAAATTTCAAAGCTTTAGAAATTATATTTTTGACCATTTCCAACTATTAGTTTTCCCAAAAGCCATTCTAAGACATCTAAAATATATGAAACAATTTTTAACACATTTTTTACCACGTGAATAGTGCCAAACTATGGTGAACGTATTAAACAATGTCAAATAGTGCTAAAATTGAAATTACCAAAAAGCTTAGAAATTACATTTTTAACCTTTTCTAGTTACTAGTTTTTCTCAAAAAATATTATAAGACATTTAAAACACATGAAATCATTTTGTCCCTCTTTGAAATTAATTATTACCATTTAAATTAGTAGCAAAACTTAAAATGTCAAAAATAAGGTTTTACTTATTTAAAAATCACATTTTGGCTCCTTTTGAATTTTGTTTCTATCTCTTTCAAAATTTCTTTGTACACTCAAGATATAAGATTAAAGTCTTAAAATAAAATAAGACCAACTTCAACCCCAACATGACCATATGGCCGAAATTTACATGTAAATATGTGTCCATGATCAAATTTTCCATTTAAGACCAAAGGGACAAGTCTTGAGCTTTAAAGATATAGGTGATGGCTAGAATCATAAATATGTCATGCAACTCATTTTAAGTCTTTAACATTATAAGGTGACAACTTGGAAATATAAACCTGATGTGCAAGACTTGAATATAAATATGAGATGCAAGTCCATTTTTAGTCTTCAAGATTATAAGGTAACACCTTGAAATATAAACATGAAATACAAGACTAGAAATATAAACATGAAAATGCAAGTTCATTTTTAAGTCTTCAAGATATCAAGGTGACAACTTGTAACCTAAATATGATATGCAAGACATTGAAATATAAATATGAAGATACAAGTCTTGAAACATAAACATGAATGCAAGTCCATTTTTATATCTTATTAGAGCTCAAAAACTCAAGACTTTAAAGAGTGAGATTTGCAATCACATTAATCTTAACAAAATAAAAATAAGTTTTAGAGTCCTTCGTTCCCATGGTTCAAAGAACCTCATTTCTTGGACTCACCATCAAGCTCAAAAAAAATAAATAAATAAATAAACCAAATGAGCATTCTTTCTTTCTTTTTTTTTTTAAATGAAAGATCAAGCCTTGAGCTTTAGAGGTCATAAACATAATGGTCTCACAACCATTATCAAGAACACTCATCATCAAGCTATGGCTTTTATCACAACAAAAACAAAAGAAAAGAGTATAAATGAAAATAAAACTCAAGAATAAAATCCCCACCAAAGTGGTTTATTTCTTGCAAGATGAAAAACACTTGTGCTTGTGAAAGGAAGAGAAGAAAAATCTTTCTTTGAGGACCAAGAGGGTTTCGACCAAGGCAAGATAAAATGGGGGAAGGGTTTTTGTTGTGTTTTTGTGTATAAGGATGGAAAGTTAAGTGTTTAGGGGTTGATCTATGGTGGTGGTGTGTTGGTTTGATATTTGGAGCTTGGATATTGAGTAACAATGGTGGTTCTTGAAGGTGAAGGAGAAGATGAAAAAGAGAACTTGAGTTTAGAGAGAGCAAGAGTGTTTTTTTTACACAACTTGGTGGACAAGTTTTGCCCAAAAAAGTGGATAGTAAGAATGAGAGAGTGTGAGTGTGAGAGTGTTTGAAAAAATCACATATGAGAGGGAAATAGGGCTGTTTTGGCCGAAATGTTTCATGGGTTAGGTGGGATATTTTTTGTTTTATCAGTGTTAACACTAAGATTAGGTAGGCTTACCTAGGGAATGGTTAGGAATTGATAGTTAGGTGTTTAAGGCTTTCAAGGCAAAGTTAGAGAGTTATCTTGCATGTTTAGTTGAGCTAAGCTTGATTAATTCAAAATTTAAACACTAACATGTCCCTAATCTTAAGAAAAAGAAGGAGAAAATGTGTACTTTTTGTCTCTTACTTTTGCTTTTTGGTTTTATGAAACATCTTTGATTAAGAATGGGTTTAAACTTTCTTTAACCAATCTTGGGCTCTAACTAAATCAAAATGATTATTTTAACTCATAATTAATAAGTGAAAATAATTTATCTTTAATTTGAGTATAATATTGCCTATATTTCCTTAATTACTTTAATTAGGTGTAATTAGTACTAACTAGGGGTAAAATGGTAATTTTACAGAAACTCCATGGGATTCACCCAACTATTAAACATCCCCTCAAATTAATATTTCTAACTCCAGGTGATGGGCTTCGGTCGTAACTTAATCCTATGTTAAATTACCTCGGGAGTATTTTGGTAATTTTGCGCATGGAAAAAATAAAAAATTTATATTTTCACATGTATTGCCATTCAGAACACATATAATCTCATTTAAACATCAAACTAACCCCTTTAATTTCTGGGCAAAAATGACATTAGGGGTATTTTGGTAATTTTGCACATGGAAAAATTGGATTGCGATTTCGTACATATTGCTACTCAAACCACATATAATCTTGTTCCAACATTAAATTAACTAATTGATGATAGCTTGGACTAGCGCCCTTGATTCTCGTGCAAAAATGATCCTAGGAGCATTTTAGTCATTTTATAGAGGGGAAAAATCAGGGTGTTATATGATAGAGAAGCACATTAACATGAGATTAGTTAGAGGCATGAATTTGCATAATTCACACAATTTCTAACAAGACAGAAGAAATAGGGCTTACCTTCTTACAAAACAGGCATTAAGGATTCTAGTTCACATTATATTGTCGCCTACTCTTGTGTACTCTTATATAGGGACACAAATAGTTGGAGAGATGCATGAACCTCTCCTTCTTTATGAAAAATGAAGGTGTATATGGTAATTTTATATATATATATATATATATATATAAAGGTATTTTTTTATTAACTTTGGTGAGTAATTTTTAGTCTTAAACATTATTTTTAACCCAGGTATTAATTTGCAGTTATAATTGTGTTGAAAATATTGTGATTGTGAAAAATTACAAGAAATACAACTCCTGCAATTATTACTATACGTTGTTATGTATTTTTTTTTTTTTGGTAAAATGCAATATTTTTAAGAAGTTATGTTAACTAATATTTGCTCACTTGATTAATCTTTCGCTTATCCTATCATCACAATCTTGGAGTTTGATTCTAGATTCATTCAATGGTGAGTGATCTATAAATATCATTATAAGAGCTCCATGAATCAAAAGACATGTCTTGACCTACATTATGAAGAACCTTTCCCTAAAATGCTTCATGGTACCAAATGCATTAAATGAACCATCAATAATCCATAAAAATAAAATAAATGCTTTCTTTAATTAAAAAAATGGGTGTATTTATTCACGTTTACTAAAAAATAAATTATTTCTTTAATTAAAAGATATGTACTTGTTTATGTTTATTTTGTAAGAAAAGAGTTTTTAAATAAAAAAAATCACTTGTTAAATGCTTGTGTATTATTTTTTCTGGTATTTTAGAAATTATATTGTTTGCAATGACGTTTGAACTTAGAATCTCATATATACTACCCAAATCTCTCACCATGTGACAATTCTAATGGCTTAATGTTTTTATATTATTTGCATGAGATTTTAAGAAAGATGAGAATAAAAAATAATTATTTTTTCAGAAGTGGATAGGAGTTGTTTGAACATAAAATTCTAATTTTCTAAACTCACTCTATATGTCTAGATTAAACAGATAACATCGATTGTTTTTAATAAAACTTTATTTGAGTGTTTTACATAAGTTGAAAAAAGTAACTTCTATTTTTTGTTAAAAAAATAATACATCTATAAATCAATGTTTTTTTCAAAAAAATTAAAACAAAAGCAGCCAATACCATAACCTAAATACAGAACAATCCCTGAGTTCAAATATGATGGGTTTGGTTGTTGGAGTGGGCAATTCTAGTTAATTCTATTAATTAATATACAATATTAACTTTCATTTATAACTCAATTACAACTACAATATTGTCATTGCAGTGATATTTACGGTCGCATTGTGACAATTTCCAATTGTATATACGTATATTTTTCTACAATTTTCCATGCTCGCAAAATCACAAATTACAATAAGTGAGTAAGGTGCTACCACACCATATTTAACTTTTATTCACATTTATTAATAACAATTATTGTTAATTAAAAATTTTTAATTACTAACATTTTAAAAGTGCTACTAAAATTATAAAAAGTGTTGTTAAAACTTTTTAATAACATTTTTACAAGTGTAATATATTTTCTACATTATTAAATCGTTTTACTAACACTATTATATGATTTGGGATGTGTTTGGATGGGATTTTAGGAGGTGAAAATCACCTTGTTTTGACAAAAAAAAAAAATCATTTTTAATGCATCTAGATAACTTTTAAAAAAGTCAGAATCTAAAAAATAATCACTTTTCAGTTTTTTTATAAAAGCTAAACAATGTAGATTATGAAAATATTAATTTTCAGTTTTTTGAGTTATATATGAAATTTAAGTTTCATAATTTTTTAAATCTAAAACAAAAACACCAGAATAACATTTTTCATATATTAATAAAATCAATTATATTGTAGTATGGGTTGAAAACAATGGATAAATTTTGAGAAAAACAAACCTCTACTAAATGCTAGATTGACATATGGCTAAACAACAAAGAAATAAAAAAGCACATAATGCATTGAATAGTCATGATTATTAATAGTAGTTATGTAAATATATTTATTGTTTATTATATGAAAGAAAATTCTTTCAATAATATATTTATCATGAGATAATCTATCAGAAAACTTGATTTATTAATTCTTTTTAACTATAATATCTTTTATTTTTATGGAACCCAAAAATGCTTTCATGCATCTCAAAGAAGTGTTGGGCTCCCTGCCTATCTTGACTATACCAAAGGTTAGAACTCCACTCATCCTTTATTTGGCTGTTTGGAAAAAATCACTAGCAAGTGCATTGATGATTGAAGTTGAAAAGTCTCAAAAGCTAGTGTATTTCGTTAGCAAAACTTCAACAGGAGCCGAGATCTAATACGCTAAGCTGGAGAAAATAGTGTTTGCCTTAGTAACCATGACAAGAAGGATGAGATAGTACTTTTAGGATCATACGATCATTGTTCGAACTGACCAAGATGGATCTCGTTGGTCAGATGATCAACTTGGCAATAAATTGTACAAGTTCAACATCAAATACCAACCTTGGAATGCAAGCAAGGCCCATTTACTTGCATATTTTATGGCCAAGCTCATTAAAGACAACCCTCCTCACCCATGCCTATGTGGGCATTGTGTAAAGACATAGTGGCAAGTCCTAAGGGCAGTGGGCCTGGGTAATACCTGGAGCGAGAAGATGAAGCTAGATTGAACTCTCCATCAAATTTAAGTTCCTGTAGCAAATAACTAGGCAGAATATGAATCAATGTTGCGGCTTTGCAACTCCCTAAGGACATAGTACTGTATTTCAAATATATAAATATATTTCAAAAGGTTTAATTAATTAATAAACTAATATTGGAATTGTTTATAAACATGTTTTAAATTGAGAATGAATAAAAATATTCAATACCATTAAAATTAAAAATGACCTTTATCTTTACTAGTCTGAAATCTCTTAAATATGGCAATGTATTAGTTTTCATAGCAATTGATTCCTTTTAAAATCAAAACCGATCATGTGATTTGATTATTTTCTAATCTCAATATCTTAAATATTCTTTAACACTAGACCATTGATATAATCTTTGCCCTTCCCATTGTTTATTACCAACGTTGCAGCAACATGGTTGTTGGGCACAACTTTTTCACGTTGGAAAAGTATTTTTCTGGCAATATATATAAACATGGATTTGAGAAAAGTCATAGTTTCTAATTACACAATTACATTATTTCACTATTATTCTTATCCTGGGCAATATATCACAACATATCTCCATTGTAGTTCTTGAGTTCCTAGAAAATACCACAAGAGCCTGATACTTGGGAGATTTTTGTATAGTGAATAATCCTTGATGCATAGCACGCCTAGGTTTAACAACTATCTTCTCTATTTTCTTATTTACAGGAGTGGAGATCAAATTTTTCAACAATCTTAAGGATTAATCTTTTATTTTATTCACATCTCATTATTTATTGAGAATTATTGTTATATTTATTTTCTTGTGATTTTGTCTTTCACTGTCCAGGTTCTTATTATGGAGGAGACATACGAGAACTTCGAGTCCCTTAAAGTGGTTGATCTCTCTACTTTGGACCAGGTTCCCATGGTTAATGATGAAGCATGGCTATGCACTCACGAGAAAGTTGAAGAGCTTCAGCCACATAGCAAACTTGTGAGATTATTGACTATGGCTAGCACAATAGGTAAGCATTATACTTCTGAAAATTTTGACATGATATGATATTGGTTGTTTCTAAAACTAATTTAGTGATGGAGGAAAAATATTGGGTGATAGATTATGGGGCTACTAGACATGTTTGTGCAAGCAAAATTTTGTAACACCTTGAAAATTATTTAAAAATTAATTTGATCTTTATTATTTATAATTTCAAAAATTTGACAGTTTAGCAATGATGAGGGTGGCCCAATGGACATATTAAAAAAAAATTTCAGATCGGGGTGAATAGTAACCTTGTAGGCCCCACCCATGGATAGTCAAAACCCTGAGGAGACAAAAATGCCCAAGACTAAGAAAGAGGGTTGAGGTTAGAAATGATAAGGAATGAGAAGTTATATCTAGAATTAATTTTCGGGCAATGTTTGATTACGCAGGTACGGTGTTTTGCTTGTTCGGTAGAGTTTTGATGTGTGATTTTTAACACTGTATAAGTTACTTGGTGGTCAAGTAACCTTTGCCAACCACTTTATGCCAAGTGAATGGCAATGATTGAAACTTGAAAAGTAAGTTTCAATCATGGCCTTTCATTTATTATATTTTACTCGGAAGTAGTATCTCATCCGTTCGGTGGAATTTTGGTGTGTGATTTTAACACCGAAAAAGCTACTTGCTCCCCAAGTTAAAGTGTGTCACTTATCTTGAGCCAAGTGGATGGACAAGATTCATTCTTTGACTATCCAATCAAATCCTATCCATTCATATAATTTCTTTCCCCAAAATGAAAGAAAATTACACTTATCTACATAAATACTACATTATGGTATTATAGAGTTCATCCTTGTAGGACCTTAGAATGGACTGACTATGCTTCCAAAGTGTAGATAAGTCATGCCTTGAATCTTATCTATATGATAGGATATAGGGTTTAGATATGCATGATAGTCTAACGGTGTTGTAGTTAGTGTTTTATTAGGTTGTACTCAGTGGTATGTATATGTTTGTAAACGTAATATAGAACATATATGTATTAAAGCTCATAGAAGAGCTTCCTTTTGTACTTAACTATGTATATAATAAATGTTGTGTTTCCTTGTTATATATTTTAAAAGAATTACCCTTAGTTAGTTATTACACGAATTAATCGAACTTATTATAGATATGTAAGAAAGGTCCACTAATTTATAAGTAACAACTCTTAAGTCCGATGTTATGGCTTAAGACTGATATTATACTTGGGAGGATGTTACATTTACCTCTTACAATATTGTGAGGAAAGAAGACGAAGTTGTGTATGTTGGCAACTCTAAAAAAGTTACAATTCTTGGTAAAGGAATAGTGAACTTAAAACTCACTTTGGAAAAACGCTTTCATCAAATGATGTTCTTTATGTACTTGAAATGTGTTATCATTTGATGATATCTATATCCGTATTGGCTAAAGCTAGTGTCAATGTTATTTTTGAAAATGATAAAGTTGTTCTGAAAATATGGAGTTGTTGTGGGAAAAGGTTATTATAATAGTGGTTTATTTATGTTAAATGTTTCCTATGTTATGAATGAAAATGCATGTTCTTCTGCTTATATGCTTGATTCTATGAATGTATGGCATGCAAGATTAAGACATGTTAGTGTTTCTTATATTAAAAAAAAATGCAAGATTTGGGATTAATTTCTAGTTTGTCTGATTCATGTTTAGAAAAGTGTGAAATATGTATTGAATCAAAATTAACTAAAAAGCCATGTCCATCTATACACAGAGAAACTAAACTCTTAGAATTAATTCACTCTGATTTAGGAGATTTAAAACAAACCATCACAAGAGAAGGTAAAAAATATTATGTAACTTTCATAGATGATTTTTCTAGATATACTAAAGTTTATTTAATTAAAAATAAGGATGAAGCTTTTGACATGTTTATTATATATAAAACTGAAGTAGAAAATCAATTAAATAAGAAAATTAAAAGAGTAAGATTAGATAGAGGAGGAGAATATATTTTGTTTAATGATTTTTGTGAAAAAGAAAGGATAATACATTAAATAACTCCACCATATTCTCCTCAGTCTAATGGAATCACAGAAAGGAAAAATAGAACTTTAAAAGAAATGATGAATGCTTTTTTGGTTAGTTCTAATGCACCTGAAAATCTTTGGGTAAAGCTTTATTATCTGCATGTCATTTGCAAAATAGAATTTCCTATAAGAAAACAAATAAAACACCATATGAATTGTAGAAATGGTATAAGCCAAATTTAAAATATTTAAAAGTATGGGAATGTTTGGCCAAAGTCATGTTACCAGATTCCAAGAATAGAAAAATAGGATAAAAAACATGTAATTGTTTGTTCATAGGATATGCTGAACATAGTGCTACTTATAGATTTTTGGTTTTAAAAAGTGATTTTTTTTTTCATAACTCTACAATTGAAACAAAAAATGCAGAATTTTTTGAACATCTTTTTCTTTAAAATCAGAAATTATTCCTAATATACAAACTCAAAATACAAGTATAGCAACTGAAATACTTCTCAAAATATTGATTATTACAATGCAAGTGAAGGTTTAAGAAGAAGTAAACGACAAAGAAAAGAAACTTCTTTTGGAAATAATTTTTACACATATCTTGTAGAAAATGATCCACTAACCTTTTTTGAAGCACTAAGTTCATCTTATGCTTTTGTTTGGAAAGAAGCAATTAAATTTGAAATTGACTCAATTGAAAAATACAACACTTGGGTTTTAGTAGATTTACCTCAGGAGCAAAACCTATAGGTTGCAAATGGATTTTTAAAAGAAAATATAACCCAGATGGAACAATAGAAAAGTACAAAGCTAGATTAGTGGCTAAAGGTTATTCTCAAAAGCAACATATAGATTATTTTGATACATTTGCTCTGTGACAAGAATTTCTTCAATAAGAGTTTTAATTGCTTTAGCATCAATTCATAAATTAGTTATTTATCATATGGATGTTAAAATGACTTTTTTAAATGGAGATTTAGAAGAAGAAATTTATATGGTACAACCTGAGGGGTGTGGAACCTAGTTAAGAAAATAAAGTATGCAAACTCATTAAATCTTTATATGGCCTAAAGCAAGCACCAAAATAATGGCACGAGAAATTTGATCAAACATTAATCTTTGATGGTTTTTCTACTATTGAAGTAGATAAGTGTGTGTATACTAAACTGATCAATGGTGAATGTGTAATTATTTGCTTATATGTTGATGATATGCTTATTTTCGATACTACGCTTTAAGTTGTAATTGAAACAAAGAATTTTCTTGCATCAAAATTTGATATGAAAGACATGGGTGAAGCAATGTGATTTTGGGTGTTAAAGTCATAAGGAAGTGTGATAGTATAATATTATCACAAGATCAATATGCTGAAATTTTTTTTAAAAGGTTTGGACATTTTGATGTTAAATCTCTGAATACCCTTCTGATGCTAACCCTTATAATGCTAAAACTCAATTAAAGAAAATACGGGTGAACCTATTGCCCAATCTGAGTATGCATAAATTATTGGGAGTTTGATGCATTTGATGAATTTTACTCGACTTGACATAACATATGTAGTGTCCAGATTGAGTAGATATACACATAACCGAAACAATGATCATTGGGCTGCATTGGCTAGATTGATGAAATGTTTGAAAAGTACCATAAATTATGGTATTGAGTATAGTGGATATCCTTGGATTAGAAGGATGTAGTGATGCTAACTGGATCTCAGATTTAGATGAGATTAAATCCACTAGTGGTTATGTGTTTATTTTAGGAGGTGGTGATTTTACTTAGAAATCAGGTAAGCAAACAATTATTGTGAAGTCCACCATGGAATCAGAGTTTATTGCTCGGAACAAGCCTATAATGAGGCTGAGTGGTTAAAAAACTTTTTGAGTAATATTCCTTTAGGAATAAAGCCAATGCCTCCTGTGTCTGTACATTGTGATGATAAAGCGTAATAGCTATTGCGAATAACAAGGCATATAATTGTAAAAACAGACACATTAGGTTGAGATATGAGGTGATAAAGCTGCTAAAAATGGAATTATATCAATTGATTATATGAAGTTAAAGTGAATCTTCAGATCCTATGACTAATCTTGGAAGGAATGTTATAATTGCCATATCGAGGGAATGAGACTTAAGCCAATTTGAAAATTAACAATGATAGGAACCCTATAACGCCTTTATTTCTGCTATTTGAGTACAAATGACCAAAATGCCCCTAAGGTCATTTTTACCCGAATTAAGGACAGTTGCCCTGGTCTCGAATGGGTCAACTCAATGTTTGAAGGGGTTATAACTGTTATGTTTGATATCCGAGGTGAAAATCTTATTTTCCGAACTTTTAGCTCAAAATGACCAAAATACCCTCCTGTATTCTACACGGGTAAAAGGTGCCGTTTGAGCCCGGAACTTTTCCATGAAGTTTGGAATGATGTTTATGAGTAATATTTGATATCTAGTTAAGGCCGGTCCTGGGTTTTAGTGCAAAATTACCATTTTACCCCTAGAACAGTGTACAGTGAGCCTAATGACGCAATTAAGCAAACCTAAGCAATATTAGGCTCTAATCGAAGATTAATTTATTTCGATAATTAATCTAGAGTCAAAATAATTTATTAAGGTTAATTAGAACCTAAGATTGCTTAGTTAAACTCTAATTGCATTCTTTAATTCAAGATTCCTAGTCATGGAATCTTGAATAGTATTTTCTCTCTCAAATTCCTTAAATTAAGGAATTGTGCCATACCTCATTTGACCAAAAGAATGATTTTAAATTGTTAATCTAGCAAGATTACCCTCCTAATCAAGTCTTGACAACCTTAATTAGCCAATTACCTCACCTAAACACTTTCTTACAACTCCTAACCAAAACCTTAATCAAAGAAACACCTAAACACATCACTAAACCACAATTACATGAACAAATTAATCCTCCCCTTGGCTACAAAATCTGGCCGAATGCATGGCCTCCAAGGAGTGTCACATGTTGAATTTTTTTTCACTCAAAGAGCCATGCCTTGCCCATACTTTGCCCATACTTCACCATGCTTGAACCCATACTCAAAGCCATACCTTGTAAGAGATATTTTCCTCTCTTTCTCCCCCTTTGGCCGTCGGCCATCCTTCCCTTTGGCAGCCTCCATGTTGCCAATTTTCTATAAATACCAAGCTTGGAAGAACCTTGATACACTTTAGATCATTTGCTAAGTTTAGTTGTCTTGCACTTTCTCTCATTTTCTCTCAAATTCCTCTTCATCTTCTTCATCTTCTTCTTCCTCTTAAAGAATCCTTCCACCACCACAAACCACCACAAACAACCATAAACCACCACTACCTCACCTTAAACCATCTCTCAAACACTTAAACCTTTCATTCCCAAGCTTAGAAACTCAAGGAAAAATTATCTTCCTTGAGCATCCTCCTTGGCCGAATCCATCTTCACATCCAAGAGGAGATTTTGTCTTCTCAACTCTTTTCCTTCCTTCTTTTTCATTTCGGCCAAGAGGCCTTTTTATGAAGAGAACATGAGCTTGATGATGAGGTTTCAAGATAATGACTTGTTGTTGTCATGTGAGAAACCTCTAAAGCTTGAAACAACTTGGTCTTGGACCATACATGCCTTGATCTCTTTCTTTTTCTTGATAAAGTTTTCGGTTTTCACTTCTTTTCCTCCTCATAATTTTGGTTTCATTTTTCTTTGTTTGAACAAAGTTTGCTAAAAATGTTAA
>JAMLFY010000823.1:0-22958 GCA_030441495.1 Dalbergia oliveri
GTGGTAATTGATTACCAGAACCAAAAATCCTTTTAAATCACTTTAGAATCACTTATGAGCCATGGTAACGAATTACCAGAAGTCTCAGAATTTGAGAATACTTATTTCTAACACATTCCAAGTTATTTAAACACCTTGAGATCTCGGAAATACATTTCCAACATTTCTTTAAATCATCCTCACATTTTTACAAATCAAAAACCATCATTGTATTTCAGACTAGAACACATCCACTATCACGGTTAAAATTTCCATTGGAAGATACTTAGGGCAAGTCTTTGAGCTCTAGAATTTTTAGGTGATAACATAATCTTAAACATGCTATGCACTTCATTTTACTCTTCATTATAAAGTAAAGTGAGAGCATAAAATAAATATGAGATGCAACCTCATTATTATCTTTAAAGATTAAGTGATAACTTGAAATGTAAACATGAAATGCAAGCTTGGGAATTTAAACATGATAATGCAAGTTCATTTATTTACTCTTGAGAGCTTAGTGATAGCATCAAAATAAACATGAGATGCAAGGCACAAATTTAAACATGGATGCAACTTGTTTTATCTTAACTAGAGCTCTTGCAAGACTTTAAAGGAACATTAATAGCCTTACCCAACATGTATCTTAACAATAGAAGATGAGCTTTAGAGTTCTAACACCAAGTCTTCAAAGGAGTCTTTGGTTTGAACTTCATCATCAAGCTCAAGAATGGACTAAAACAAAAATCAACACTTTAACAAAACAAACATAAATAGAACTACTCATATTCTTATTTTATTACTCATGGGCTTCAATCTAATAAAACTCTTATAATGGCCGACCAACTTTAAGGTTGGCAAGGGTAAGCTTATAGCCTTTTGAAAACATATGTTTAAGTTTCTTAAAAAAACCATTAGTGAGCTACTTAACATTTTCATCAAACTTTGAACAACTAAAGGGAATGAAAAACGAAATCATGTTGCCCAAGACCAAGTTTTCAAGCTTTAGGGTTCATACATCATAACCACAAGACCATTATCTTGAAAACTCATCATTAAGCTATCATGAAACATTATCAAGGCCTTAGTGGGCGAAAGGAAAAGAAAGGAAGAAGAAAAAAACATAAAAGCTTAGGGAAGATCATCCACACATCTTTTAGAACAAGACAAGACTTAGTAGAGCAAGAAAATAACTTAGAGAACAACTCCTACCAAGGTGAAGAGGAAAGCTTGTTCTTGAAGATGAGAAGAAAATCTCCTAACCTCAGGATGAGATTTTAGCCAAGAGACAAGGAAGAGAGCTTGTCCTTTGCTTGAAATGATAAAAATTCCTTGTACTTGATGATCTTTGGAGAGCAAGAGAAAGGAAAGGAGAGGTTGGATTTTGAGAATGAAGGAGAAAGAGACTTCTTTGAGCTTTGAGAAGAAAAGCCTAGAGTTTGCAAGGAATATAAAATATTCAAAGAGCTTCTAAGCATGCATATTTATAGAGGAATGAAAGCTCATGGATGGGCCTTGACCTCATGTTCCATGAGGTGAGTTAATGAGGCATGGTGGGGTATGGTGGAGGCATGGGCAAGGCATGGCTCTTTTGATAAAATAAATCAACATGTGGGGAAAAGGGAGGATTTTGGCCAGCATAATCAGCCCAAGGGGAGGAAATTGTTCATGTAATTGTGGTTTAAAGGTGTGTTTAGGTGTGTCTTTGATTAGGCTTTTGATTAGGGGTTTGTAAGAAGGTGTTTAAGTGAGGTAATGGGTAATTAAGGCTATCAAGACATGATTAAGGAGTTGTTCTTGCTAGATTAATAAATCAAAACTTTCAAGCTAAATTAAATTATACACAATTCTTGATTTAAGGAATTGAAAAACACTATTCAAGATTCCATGACTAGGAATCTTGAAACCAAGAATGAAATTAGAGTTTAACTAAGCAATTCTGAGGTTCTAATCACCCTTAATAAATTACTTTGACTCTAGATTAATTATCACAATAATTAATTTTGATTAAGAGCCTAATATTGCTTAGGTTTCGCTAACGCCATTAAGCTTAAAATGTTTGAGGCTGGACAAAATGGTAATTTTCAGAAAACCTGGTGATGTTTAACCTTACTAAACATAGCTTGAAAATCATCTAAAACCTTTGGTGAATCCTGAATCAATGTGACGAAACAGGTCAAAAAGCCGCATAGGCCTTTAATTTCAACGTTTAAACTCAAAATGAGATTCTTCTGCCCTTATTACCACACACAACACACATAATCCCCTATTATCATGAAAATATCCTCTAAGATGGCATGATTGGCGATCCGTCTTTGGTGAAATAGTTCAGGCTTTGGCATTTGAACATTGCAAGTTCGGCCTTACAGGACACCTCTGCTACTTTATGGATTGACAATTGTCCAAACAAACGACATCTTTCATGTGCTTTGTCTTATACTTCTCTGTAACACCTAACATCTTAATCCAAACACGTATAGGATGTATTAAGATTAATTATTAGTTATTACTTCCTTTTAAACTCGTTGTAAACTACTTAGCGAAATAAGGTAAATTTTTTTTGAAACACATAAACCAAAATGCGAGCCGCCGTTGACGCTATTATGAGTGAAACGTAAGCAACAGAGAATTAAACATACAATTGAAGCAATAAATAACGCATCCATCCATAAAAGCAAATGCCATAATATATTAAGAAACATAGTAAACACATATAACGGAAATATAAAAACATAAAGTCATACCCTCATAAGAATGTAAAGCTGCAGGACATATAACAAGGAAATACATAAACAGAAACATAAACAATAGGTACAGGAGGCAACCCAAAAGATTCAAACCCCAGCTATAGCTACCCTTCCTCTCAAAACTACCTGCGCCATCCTCAACCATTCAGGTATGTACCCAATGAATTGAGCGAGCTCCTTGGGTACATGCAAGTGAAAAGGGGACAGACGTGATCTCCTCGATGTGGGTGTATTTCTCGAAGCGTCGAGCTAGCCTTCGCGCGTCACCGTGTCCCCACTCCTCCGATGTCCATGGGAACTTGGAGGAGTAGATCCTTTCGATAGATGTGGGAGGGGAATCCTCCGATGGATCAGTCTTTAATGCTACAACACCCTAACATTTAACCCCATACGCTAGGACGTATCAAGATTAATTATTAGTCGTTATTTCCTTTAAAACTCTTTTAGAAATAACTTAGCGGAAAATACGAGTAAATTTTTTTTTTTTTGAATGAAACATGTAAAGACAAAGTGCGAGCTATTCGCGCATGACATAAACGAAAATGGAAAACGGAAGAATAAAACTAGGACATACAAATCAAAAGCCATAAAGAACATATCAATCATGAAGTCATTCCTCATAACATTAATTAATATAGTCTCAGGACATCACTAGAGTAAATATAAAGGAATAAAGCTCTACCCATATAGCGGGAGAGCTTGCAGGATATAACAGAAATAAGAAACATAACAACGAATACATGAAATAGCCCCAAAAGATATTCCCCACAAAAGCAACCCTCCTTCACAGCTTAAATACAATGCTAATCCTCTTGCGGAAATATGTAACCTACGAATTGACGAGCTCCTCGATGTGGCCCAGAAGAGGGGGCGTGGGCATGCGATTTGGTTGACGACGTGACCACCTTGAGGTGCCTCTTGGTTGTACGCACACGCCTCATAGGCCTTTGCGAGAGATCGTGTCCTTGCTACCCTATTAGCCGCTAAAGGCACCAAAGAGGCAGAATCTCCCGATAAGGATCCGCCTGAGTCCTCTGAGAGGTCCTCCCACAACAACTTATGAGGGTATTGTATTCCTAGATCACGCACAGGCGAGGATGCATGGCGGGCACGGTGATCTGCTCATCATCAGGTCGCGTCCTCAAAAACGAGGTTGTCGCCATAGGGAGAAGTCGGGTGAAGCGGAAACGGAGACCGGAAAGGCAAATGGGCGTCCCATGTATGTAAAAATGTGTATAGCACAAACGACCTTCTAAAATGGTATGACTAATGATTCAGTTTAGTAGTACTTCCCACATTGGCGCGTCAACAAATCACGATGACGCTATCGGACCCGGAGACGTAACGGAAAGAGAAAGAGAGAGAGGGTGAGAATCTTGCTAAAGAACCGATGGGGAATCCTCTATCCCTAGTGTGTCATCGCTTACATCCAAGAACCTTGGGTTTATTATGAAAAGGTTAAGCATGCATAGGTTCATTATGAAGATTTCACAAAGATATTTATCCAAGGTCCATGTCTTTTATAATGAATCTTAATGCATGTATGCAACATAATAGTTCATGGATGTATGAGGACTTATAGGCAAACCAAACAATAATCAATCAACATATAAGTGGCATGAAACTTCTCTTTTAACATCATCACTCTAATCTTGTGACACCAAACATAATAGTAACCGGCAATCCTCAAACTAGGCTATGAGCTCATACTTTAACTAGTCGTCACTGAGTTCTTACTTATCCTCTTGATAAGCGAATCATAAACATAATCATAATCATAATCATTCATAATCCCAACTTTGAGAGTATGGGAAGAGGCCTAAGGACCCATCATGGACTTTTTCCTTCTTCGAAACGCATCGACCGTTAAGACAGTCTTAACTTTGTCCGCTTTTGCAATGCTAATGCTATGCCTTCAGTTTACCTTCCTCACCAGATGTAGAATAACTTCTTGTGTGTCACCTTAAACATCACATATTTCTCAAACTTTCTTAAGTCTCTCAAATTTACGTAAATTCCGCCCTATACATCCACTCTCCAATTTCCTCAAATTGAGTCATGCCACATAATCTCAATCACATGCATCATTCTCATGGAACTTCTCAAATCAATAACTTTCTCAGTTCACGTGAGAATATTCCTCAATCTCATTCATATTTCTAAAACCTTATGCATCTTAAATACAACACTTCATCATATCAACATATCAATTATTCACATAAGGTTTCATACTTGAAATGTAATCATATTTCACGCTCATTAGAATATACTCTCTGGTTTATGCTCACATCACACCTCCTATCTCTATGAGTCTTATGCTTTGGCCCTTATGTGTCTAATTCTTTTTCTAGTAATCTTATCACCCATTGGAAGTTTTTATCATATCTAAGGGGAAAATTGTTCTCATTATGCTTCACTAATTCATCCAACATCATTATATAGATTACTCATCAAGATCATCATCCAACTACTGGGATTCCAAGAATGCTATGCCTTAAACTCTTTTCTAAGTTTTATCTTTGCTAAGATTCTATGTTCAACTCCTAGGCATAATCACTAGCTATGAACCATCTTTCTTAAGCTCAATTATGCTGGAACAGAAGTTATTATTCTTGTGTCTAAGCACTTTAAGATTCTAGTTCTACATTCTCCCTATTTGTTTAGCTTCCCAATCCTTCAAAACGTTCCTCACTTCGTCAAGCATAACATTACGCATTCTAACTCCTCAAATATAATTTATACAGTGGCCACAAGGATAAGAACAGAAACCAAAAATGTTCATCACACATAATCACTTAAACTCATGTCAAAAGTGCACACGAGTTGCTAGTTTTCTCTTGGACAATTTTAGGAGCAAAAGGTGTCTGAATTGATTACATGTTCCTAGTAATCGATTACCAAAGCTAATTTTATTCTGGGTTTAAACAACAGGTAATTGATTACATACAATGGTAATCGATTATTGTTAAATCTTTTCAGAAAATAAAGAACATTGGAGTAATCGATTACACTAACAGGTAATCGATTACAAGTTTTAAGAGAAGGTCTGGGCATGAAGAACCTTGGTAATCATTACATTGTCTCTGGTAACATTACAGAAGCAAAAGTCCTTCAAAAAACCCCTCTGGTAATCGATTACATAAGCTGGTAATCGATTACAGAACCTTGGAATTTGAGAAAACATGATTTTTGACACATTTCAAACCATTTAAACACCTTGAGACCTCATAAAACATTTTCCAACATTTTCTTGAAATCATCCATACATTTTACAAAATCAAACCATCATTGAATCATACTAAAACACATCCATCTCCTTTTTATTAGAGATCCCCATTGAAGATACTTAGGGCAAGTCTTTGAGCTCTAGAGTATTTAGGTGATAACATAATCTTAAACATGCTATGCACTTCATTTTACTCTTCATTAGAAAGTAAAGTGAGCACATAAAATAGATATGCATGCACCTCATTATTATCTTTAAGGATTAAGTGATGACTTGAAATATAAACATGAAATGCAAGCTTGGGAATTTAAATATGATAATGCAAGTTCATTCATTTATCTTTGTGAAATTAGTGATGGCATCAAAATAAACATGAATGCAAGACATAAACTTAAACATGAATGCAACTTGTTTTATCTTAACTAGCTCTACAAGACTTTAGAGGAACATCAAACCTTAACCCAACATGTATCTTAACAATGAAGGTGAGCTTTAGAGTTCTTAACACCAAGTCTTCAAAGAAGTCTTTGGTTTGAACTTCATCATCAAGCTCAAGAAAATGGACTAAAACAAAAACATCAACACTTTAACAAAACAAACATAAAAGAACTACTCATATTCTTTATTTTATTGCTCATGGGCTTCAATCTAGAGTAAACTCTTAGAACGGCCAACTTTAAGGTTGGCAAGGGTAAGCTTAGAGCTTTTTGAAATCATAGGATTAATTTTCTTAACAAAACTTTTGTGATCTACTTAACATTTTTAGCAAACTTTGTTCAAACCAAAGCAAAGGAAACCGAAATCATGAAGAAAAAAGAAAAGAAAACCAAAACTTTATCAAGGAAAAGGAAGAAATCAAGGCATGTATGGTCCAAGACCAAGTTGTTTCAAGCTTTAGAGGTTTCTCACATGACAACATCAAGTCATTATCTTGAAACCTCATCATCAAGCTCATGTTTCTTTATAAAAGGCCTCTTGGCCGAAAAGAAAAGGGAAGAGAAAAGAGTTTGAAACCAAGAGAAACTCTTCTCTAAGAACACAAGCAAAACTTTAAAATAAAACCCCTACCTAAAGAAGTCTTGAAGAGAGATGAAGGAAGCTTTGTTTTCTTGATGAAATGAGAAGGAAATCCTCTTGAAATCTTGAGGAAGAACTCAGCCAAAGTGAGGAGTTTGAGAGGAAATGAGAGAATTTTGCAAGAAGTGTAAACTTAACAAATGAACCAAAGTGTGACAAGGTTCATCAAGGCTTGGTATTCAGAAATTTTCAACAATGAGGCTTCCATGGGGGAAGGAACCGGTCACTCTTGAGGGAGGAAGGAGAGAAGAAATATCTCTTACAAAGGTATGGTTGAAGGCATGGTGAGGTATGGGCAAGGCATGGAAAAGGTATGGTGGAAAGCATGGCTCTTTTGTGTGTAAAAAAATCAACATGTGAGCAAAATGGGAGGATTTTCCGCCAACACATCAGGCAGGGGAAGGGATTTTGTTCATGTAATTGTGGTTTAAGGATGTGTTTAAGTGTGTCTTTGATTAGGCTCTTGATTAGGAGTTTGTAAGAAGGTGTTTAGGTGAGGTAATTGGGTAATTAGGAAGGTCAAGACTTGATTAGGGAGTGGTCATACTAGATTAACAAATTAAATTCATCTTCTTAGTCAAATGAGGTATGGCACAATTCCTTAATTTAAGGAATTGGAGAGAGAAAAACACTATTCAAAATTCCATGACTAGGAATCTTGAATTAAAGAATGCAATTAGAGTTTATATAAGCAATCTTAGGTTCTAATTAACCTTAACAAATTATTTTGACTTTATTAATTATCGAAATAAATTAATCTTTGATTAGATCTAAATATTCTTAGGTTTGCCTAATTGCGCCATTAGGCTCACTAACACGTCTCAGGGGCAAATGGTAATTTGCACCAGACCGCCTGAACGTCCAACTTTACGTCATTTAGAATTACGAATTACCTAGGTAACTTTATAAAATTTGAGACCAAACAATCCTCAATAAAGGAATATAACATTAGAAAAGAAGTTATGAGCAATTCGTGCAAGAGTCGCAAACCCGAATTTCTGGACGTGTAAAATGACCAAAATGCCCCTTAGGTTATTTTACTCAGAAAATGAGGATCGTGGGCCCCCATCCTCAAGGGGATGTTTTGAGGTTAATAAGGGATTGTTTGTGTTATGTGTGTTAATAGAGGAAGAAGAATACTAATTTTGAGTTTCGACGCCTTAAATGACCAAAACGCCCTGCCCTGTTTACTCCATTTGCGTGCCGCTAGAGCCCGAACCTCACTAAAATGTTTTAAAAGGTGTTTTTAAGCTATTTGGCCATTGGTTAAGTTTGATGGTCCGGATAGTTTTTAAGCGAAATGACCATTTTGCCCGTGAGTTTGAATTTTGAGATTTTGATTCGTCTAAAACCTAAGCAATATTAGGCTCAAATTAAAGCTTATTAAATTCTAATTACTAATCTAGAGTCAAAATTATTTATTTAGATTGATTAGAACCTAAAATTGCTTAAAACACCCAAATTGCTTAGTAATTCACTTAAGCCCTTAACCGTAAATTCTCTAAATTGCATGAATACCTTGCCTACACCTAAATAATACATGGAACACACAAAATCCTCTTCCACAAGGCTGTAATGCACAAATTATTTAATAAGTCAGAAAATTATTACACAAAAATCCAAAGAATGAAAACAAAGAATCATGAAAACATGGAAACATGATTCCATGTTTTAGCCACCAAACAAAATGATTTTTCTTCCTTATTTTTTTTCCTCTAATTTTTGGTCAGATTTCCTTCCTTCCTTTGTCCATTTATGAGCTGCAAATCTCTATAAATAGGCATGCTTGAAGATAGTTTAGATGCTTAGTTCATAAATTACACAAATTCTAGTTTTAGGAGCACCAAAAGCTTTCTTTCTTCCTTTCTCTTGGCTGAATTCTTTCTTCAAGCTTTTCAAGGATATTTTGCTTCATTTCACTCAAGGAAACCAAGTTCTCTTCCTTTCTTTCAAATCAAATTAGGTAGGGAGGTGTTTCTAAGTTCATTTTATGCTAAGACAAGTTATGTTTCTAGCTCAAAAAGATGTTTTCATGAGCTTTCTTTTAAGTTTTCATTTTCAGTTTCTTCTTCCTTTCTTTTTAAAGTATTTCGGCCATATGGCCTAGCTTATGATGAGACCATGGTTTGATGATGAGATTCTTGAGTGTTGGTTGCAAAGCTTTCACAAGTTGATCTCTAAAACTTGAAGGTTTCACTAGTTTCCAAAGCTTCTAAAATTTCAGTTTTTCTTTCCTTATTTTCCTTTCATGGTTTCGGCCAAATGGCCTAGGAGGAATGAAATGATGGCTTGATGATGAGGACCTTGAATATGGGTTGTAAATCCATCACAAGTAGGCCTCTAAAGCTTGAACATTCCATTTAATGCAAAACTTTAAAGAATAATGTTTTTATCTTGAGGTTTGAATATGAAATATGTATTTTTACTTTGTCTTGCTAAGATACATATTGGGTTGAATTCATAATTCTCTTAAAGTCTTGAAGGAGCTCTAGTAAAGAGATCAAGTGAACTTGCATCCATGTTTAAGTTTATGCCTTGCATAGCCATATTTATTTTATGTCATAACTAAATTCTCAAGAATAAATAAATGAACTTGCATATCTCATGTTTAAATTTCAAGCTTGCATTTCATGTTTAAATTTCAAGTTGTCACTTAATCTCTAAAGATAATAAAGAAGTTGCATCTCATGTTTATTTTATGCTCTCACTTTATTTTATAATGGCTAAAGAATCAATGCATGGCATGTTTATTTTATGTCATCACCTAAAAATCCTAGAGCTCAAAGACTTGCCTATGAATCATAAGCGAAGAAATGAGATAATTGGAGTTAAAGAATTTATTCTTTAAGAAGTCTTGAGAATTGGAGCTTAAAAAATATATAATTCTCATTCTCACTCCCTCTGTGGACTCCGCCTCTCTGCTTAAGATTCTTTCTCCCTCACCGGTCCCCTGCACTACGCGCTCAGTTCTTGCATCATGTTTATATTACAAGTTCTTGCATCATGTTTAATTTTCAAGTTATCACCTTAAATCTTAAAGATAAAGAAATGGAATTGCATATCATGTTTATAATTCCAAGCTATCACCTTATAAAGATAAGATTAAAATAAGGTTGCATAGCATGGTAATAATTCTAAGATGTCACCTAAATCTCTAAAGCTCAAGACTTGCTCCTTTTATCTTAAGTGAAAGATTTAATTATGAACATTCTTTCAAGTTATAAATCGGTCCCATGGTTAAGTTAGGCCTAAAGTCCTATGACTTCTTTCAAGTTTAACAAAAGAATTAGTTCTAAAAGAGTTTTAAAACTTTGTAAGAATTTTATGGGAAGCTAGTAATTTATGTGTACTTAAATGTGATTTGATGCTTATTAAGAATTTGGTGTCATTGATTGATTCCCTGGTTTGTATGTTATAGTTGCTATTGCAAACAATGAAAACTTATGCATGAAATAAAGACATATTCTGTACTGGAGAAAGTGTATTACTTAAGAGTGCAATTTGGAAAGATTCTGGCTAAGGAAAGATTTGGTATTTAAGCGTGTCCATTGTGACCCACCTCTCTTTCCTGGAATCTCTAGATGCATGATTACAATCTGGTATATATTATTTTCGGCATAAGACTATAAATGAGAAAATGTTATGATGATTATGAATGAAGAATTGTATTATGATATAACATGCAAAGACTTAAAGGTGACTCAAAATATATGAGAAAATGATCCTTTGGACCCGTCAAACTATAGGCGGTGAAAAGGTGATTCTTGCCCCCTAGTTCTCTCAAAAGGGTAGAGACGAAATTTTTACTTATCAAAAGGGATAAGTATGTGGGTGACGACTAGCAAGGTATGAGCTCATAACCTAGATTACTCCCAAAAGGGTGGAGTATAGGGTGGCCCAGGAAAATGATGATGAAAGTAACTTTAAGTCACCTAAGAAACTAAGTAATGAAATATGTGCATATGTCTTGTGCATAGCTATTATGTATGATGTTCTTGCTATAGCATTTTATGAGATGATGATGGGAAATATGATGTTCTTTATGCATAGTATTTATGACATGATGATGAAGAATATGATGTGTTGATAAAAGGAAAAGTTCATTATAAACATGACATGCTAAGTTTATGATGCATTATAAGACGCATGATTAAAACGACGAACCTCGGTAAAGTATATTTTCGAACTTAATAAATCAATCTTAGCATGCTCACTATTTCATAATAACCCGAGGTTCCTGGGGACGATGATGATGACACAATGCATCATGAGGTGAGTACCCTACTAGATTCTTTTATAAGTTTCTCACTCCCTCTATTTTTCTTTCCATCTCGTCTTCAGAAATAGTAGGAAGCGTTCGTGAATCACATTGAGGCTGTCACGTAGCTGAACTTGATCCTGCTAGTTTCACTCGTATATTTCAGATATCTATCCCTATCCCTGAGTGTTATTACTAGGTGCCATTAATGGATGTCCTTCCATCCATATATTATTTATGTTTTGTTAGATTGCCTACACTTAGTCTTATTCTGTTGGTAGGTAAAATATCTATATGATATGTAATTATGGATGCTGTATGATGGAGCCAATATATTATGATGTGATGTTTGTAAATTCCTATGTGTCTTTTAAATTTTGCTAAATCATTCACGTTAAGCGCGGCTCACGTTTTCAATTATGTTTAAAAAAAATGGCTCGTAATTTCACTAAGTATTTTCAAAGCATGATTAAGGAACTGAAGCAAAGAGTAAAGTCTAGTAATTAATCAGATTAGGTGTATTGGGTTAATTATTAGGGTGTTACATTTTGGTATCAGGTTTCCTTCTCTGAGCCTGAGGATTGGACTGGCTATGCTTCTAAAGCATAATACGTTAGTAATGTCATGTGAGATGTTTATCATTAGGATGAGCTTGAGGATTAGAAATACATGACTCCTATGTTGAAAGTGCCATGGTAACTTGCTCACTTTGCATGGAATATTGGGCTTGATCACCTCAGTGTTGCCGTTTTGTGTGTATAGGGACCAATGGCACGACGACAACAGACTAGGAGCACGGCAGAATAACCAAGATAATGAGACCGCTGAAGCACTTCGACGTAGCAAGGACCATGAGAATGATGATGGAACGGATGGGTCAGAATCGTCAAGCTAATATAAATCAAGGACATGAAATTCCAGAACATGCTCGTTTCGGGGAATTTAAGGCGATCCACCTGTTTTCAAGGGACCCTGAATCCTAATGTAGCAGATGAATGGATTCAGAATATTGAGAAGGTCTTTGCTAGTTCCATGTTCAAGGAGAGAAGGTCACTTTTGCCACCCACATGCTTGAGGGTGATGCCCTTTTGGCGGCTGGTGTTCGAAGACTCCTGAGGAACTGAAGTGGACATTGATTGGGAATTATTCAAGGTCCATTTTTACGAGAAGTACTTTCCGAGTCGGTTAGAAATGCTAAGGACATTGAATTCATGCAACTTGTCCAGGGGAATATGAATGTGGCTCATATCCTGCCAAATTTGAGGAACTCATTAAGTTCTCAAGGATGTACCAAGGTAACCCTGATGAGTATTGGAAATGCATTAAGTACGAGTCAGGGTTAAAGTAGAACTTAATGTGGCAGTTGCGCACTTGGAAATCAAGGATTTCTACCTTAGTCAACAAATGCCGCATCATTGAAGAAGGGTAGAGAAAGTGGGTACTTCAAAGTCTAAGAATATCATCAAAAAGCTGACACCTCAAGGTCAATAGTTCAAGAGGCAAAATCGACCTCCATTTCCACATCAATCAAGATCACAAGTGCCACAAAGGAACTTTCATCAAGGAAGACCGAACAACAACAACAACCGCTATAATAATCCCAACAATCGCAACAACAACAATAATAACAATAAAGGGAAAGCACCACAAAGAGGTCCAGCAGCACCTCCACGACCCGTGCCATCCATGGAATGTCCCAAGTGCGGCAAGAATCATGGGAGCATGCCATGTCGAGCCGGAACAAACGTGTGCTCCGGTGTGAAACCAGGTCATTACTCGAGAATGCACAGAAGGAACCCGCCACCCCCAATCCCAAGCCAGAATACCAAGGAAGGGTATTCACCGTTAATGAAGAAACGACAAAGTCACGAAATCGTGGAAGGTAAGTGTAATATGTATGGTAGAAACTTAATTGTCCTGATGATTCTGGCGCTTCCCATTCTTTTATCTCCCACTCATGTGTTAAAACCCTTAACTTGCATATACTGAGCTTCCTTTTGACCTTATTGTTTCTACCCTTATGGAAAACCCGTTAGGACTTGTAAATGTTGTTTAGATTGCCATTTTGTTATTGAGAATAGATCATTTGTTTTAGATCTCATTTGCTTACCCATGCAAGGTTTAGATGTGATTCTTGGCATGGATTGGCTTGAAGCCAACCGTGTCCGTTAAACCTATGAGAAAACCATTACTTTTCTTCCTGTTCCCATTAGACCTAAGAAACCCATAAGTCTTTACATAACGCTATAGAAATGGATTGTGGTAAGGGTGAGAGTAAAGGTTATATTTTCCTAGCCGCTAGTGATGTAGACTTTGAGCAGTATCGATGGGATAGTAAGAAATTATCCCGAAGTATTTCCAATGAGATACAGTTTCCCCCAAGAGAGAGATAGAGTTTTCCATAGAATTGCTTCCGTGCAGGTCCCATATCCATAGCCCCATCAGGATGTCCCCATTAGAGTTGACCGAGTTGAAAGCTCAATTGGAGGATTTATTGGAGAAAAGTTTGTAGGCCTAGTGCGTCACCTGGGGAGCCCTGTGTTGTTTGTGAAGAAAAAGGATGGGAGTATGAGGATGTGTGTTGACTATAGGCAATTGAATAAAGTGAAGTGAAGAACAAATACCCTTTGCCTAGGATAGATGACTTGATGGACCAAGCTTAAAGGCGCAAAATGTTTTCTAAGATTGATTTGAGGTCAGGTTACCACCAGAATTAGGGTGAGATGAAGATATACCGAAAACGGCCTTTCGAATCGATACCCATTTGAGTTTGCAGTAATGTCCTTTGGATTAACCAATGCTCGGCAATTTTTATGGATTACATGAATAGGATCTTTAGACCCTATTTAGATTAGTTTGTGGTTGTCTTTATAGATGACATTCTCATCTACTCTAAGACCCACGAGGGCATGAACGCCACCTAACTATAGTATCTGGAAATCCTAAGGAAAAGAAACTATATGCCAAGCTTTCTAAGTGTGAATTCTGGTTGGATGAGGTGAAATTTTTAGGGCATGTAGTATCTAAGAAAGGAATTGCTGTAGATCCTAGTAAGGTGGAAACGGTTGTAACCTGGAAAGACCAACCACGGTATAAGTAAGGAGCTTCTTAGGTTTAGCTGGTTATTACCGTCGGTTTATCAAGGGATTTTCCAGATTTCCCTTCCTGACTAAGCTAACTAGGAAAAACACCTATTTTTCATGGACCCAGGAGTGTGAAAAGAGCTTTCAAGAGCTGAAACACAAGCTAACCTCAACTCCTGAGTACCCAACCCCAATGTGCCTTTCGAAGTGTACTGTGATGCTTCAAGGAAGGGTTTGGGTTGTGTATGATGCAGATAGGCAAGTGGTGGCCTATGCATCGAGGCAACTCAAGCCACATGAGGCAAATTACCCACCCATGACCTTGAGTTAGCCGCTCGTGTTTGCTCTAAAGATTTGGAGACACCATTTATACGGAGTGAGGTTTGAGGTGTTTTCTGATCACAAGAGTTTGAAATATCTCTTTGATCAAAAAGAGCTAAACATGAGGCAAAGAAGGTGGATGGAGTTTTTAAAAGATTATGATTTCGGGTTAAACTATCATCCAGGTAAAGCTAATGTTCAGCTGATGCCCTAAGTAGGAAATCCTTACAAGTGTCCCGTTTGATGGTGAAGAGATTGAGTTAATTGAGCAATTTAGAGACCTATCCTAGGAATGACCTTGACCACTAAGGGCATAAGAGCTTGTCACCTTAGTGTGACGAGTGAATTCAAGGAAAGAATTGCTCAAGCCCAAAGGAAAGATACAGAATTTCAAGAGACCTTAGAGGAAGAGCTGATAAGTTGAAAGGTTTTACCCAAGGGAATGATAGTTTATGGAGGTTTGAAGGTCGTATATGTGTACCTGCTAGTGGTGACCTCGAAAGGATATTTTGGAGGAAGCCCATAAGAGTCATTTCACCCTCCATCCTAGTGCCACCAAGATGTATCAAGATTTGAGGAAGATGTTCTGGTGGCCTGGATTGAAAAGGATGTGTGCACATGGGTGAATAAATGCTTGGTATGTCAAAAGGTGAAGATTGAGCACCAAAGACCCTCTGGAATGTTGCAACCCCTATCAATCCCCGAGTGGAAGTGGATAGTATCTCCATGGATTTTGTAACTGGACTCCAGGACCCAAGCGAATCATGACGCCATTTGGGTAATAGTGGATCGGATGAGTCAACCCACTTTTTACCTATTAAGGTGACTTATTCCTTGGATAGGTTAGCACTATATATTCAGGAGATAGTAAGGTTACACGGAGACGTCGACGATAATCTCGAGATCGCGATTCACGTCACGGTTTTGGGGAGCCTTTCAGAAGGCGTTTGGTTCAAGCTGTGTTTGAGCACGGCTTATCACCCCAACGGACGGTCAATTCTGAAAGAACTATCCAAACTTTGGAGGACATGTTGAGGGCATGTGTTTTAGATCAAAGAGAGAGTTGGGATAAGTACCTCCATTATTGAGTTTGCATATAACAACGTTATCATGCAAGTATCGGTATGGCACCATACGAGGCCCTCTATGGATGGAAGTGTCAATCACCTCTATGTTGGTATGAGCCAGAGAGCAAAGTTACTGAACTTATTGTGAGGGAAACAACGAACAAATTAAGAAAATTAGGGATAAAATTCTCCTGCTCAAAGTCGCAGAAAAACTATGCGGACAAGTGGCGAAAACCGCTAGATTTTCAAGAAGGGGACCATGTGTTCCTAAAACCACCAAGCAGGCATAGGCGAGCAATGAAAGTAAAGAAATTGAGCCCAGATTTCTTGGCCCATTTGAAATCCTTAGCAAAATAGGATCTGAGCTTACGTATAGCCCTTCCCCCAGTCTATCCAACTTTCATGATGTTTTCCATGTCTCCAGTTAAGGAAATATCATTCTACCCAAGTCATGTACTAGAGCCAGAACATGTACAATTAAAAGATGACCTAACATTTAACTTACCACCCACGAGAATCATTGACCGAGGAATTAAGCAATTAAGAAATAAGGCTTACCCCGGTCAAAGTAGCATGGGGACGAGGTGAAACCGAAGAATTCACATGGGAGCTGGAATCGACATGCAAGCACAGGCACCCGAATTCTCAGGTAACGAATTTCGAGGGCGAAATTTTTAAGGAGGGGAGTATGTAACGCCCAACTTTTACTGTCATTTAGAAATTACCGAATTACCTAGGTAATTCTTATATAAAATTTGAGACCAACAATCCTCAATAAAGGAATATAACATTAGAAAAGAAGTTAGGAGCAATTCTGCAAGTTGCAAACCCGAATTTCTGTACGTGTAAAATGACCAAAATGCCCTGAGGTTATTTTACTCAAAAATGAGGATCGTGGGCCCCCGTCCTCAAGGGGATGTTCTTGATGATAATAGGGGATTGTTTGTGTTATGTGTGTTATAGAGGAGAAGAATATCAATTTTGAGTTTCGATGCGCGAAATGACCAAAACGCCCTTGCGGCTGTTAATTCCATTTTGTGTGCCAAGAGCCCGAACCTCACTAAAATGTTTTAAAAGGTGTTTTTAAGCTATGATTAACCATTGGTTAAGTTCGATGGCCCGGGAATTTTTAAGTAAAATGACCATTTTGCCCCTCTTTGCCAGTTTTACAATTTTTGAGATTTTTGATTTGTCTAATGAAACCTAAGCAATATTAGGCTCAAATTAAAGCTTATTAAATTCTAATTACTAATCTAGAGTCAAAATTATTTATTTAGATTGATTAGAACCTAAAATTGCTTAAAACACCCAAATTGCTTAGTAATTCACTTAAGCCCTTAACCGTAAATTCTCTAAATTGCATGAATACCTTGCCTACACCTAAATAATACATGGAACACACAAAATCCTCTTCCACAAGGCTGTAATGCACAAATTATTGAGTAATAAGTCAGAAAATTATTACACAAAAATCCAAAGAATGAAAACAAAGAATCATGAAAACATGGAAACATGATTCCATGTTTTAACCACCAAACAAAATGATTTTTCTTCCTTATTTTTTTTCCTCTAATTTTTGGTCAGATTTCCTTCCTTCCTTTGTCCATTTATGAGCTGCAAAATCTCTATAAATAGGCATGCTTGAAGATAGTTTAGATGCTTAGTTCATAAATTACACAAATTCTAGTCTTAGGAGCACCAAAAGCTTTCTTTCTTTCTTTCTCTTGGCCAATTCTCCCTTCAGCTTTTCAAGGATATTTTGCTTCATTTCACTCAAGGAAACCAAGTTCTCTTCCTTTCTTTCAAATCAAATTAGGTAGGGAGGTGTTTCTAAGTTCATTTTATGCTAAGACAAGTTATGTTTCTAGCTCAAAATGATGTTTTCATGAGCTTTCTTTTAAGTTTTCATTTTCAGTTTCTTCTTCCTTTCTTTTTAAAGTATTTCGGCCATATGGCCTAGCTTATGATGAGACCATGGTTTGATGATGAGATTCTTAAGTGTTGGTTGCAAAGCTTTCACAAGTTAGATCTCTAAAACTTGAAGGTTTTACTAGTTTCCAAAGCTACTAAAATTTCAGTTTTTCTTTCCTTATTTTCCTTTCATGGTTTCGGCCAAATGGCCTAGGAAGGAATGAAATGATGGCTTGATGATGAGGACCTTGAATATGGGTTGTAAATCCATCACAAGTTAGGCCTCTAAAGCTTGAACATTCCATTTAATGCAAAACTTTAAAGAATAATGTTTTTATCTTGAGGTTTGAATATGAAATATGTATTTTTACTTTGTCTTGCTAAGATACATATATTGGGTTGAAATCATAATTCTCTTAAAGTCTTGAAGGAGCTCTAGTAAAGAGATCAAGTGAACTTGCATCCATGTTTAAGTTTATGCCTTGCATAAGCCATATTTATTTTATGTCATAACTAAATTCTCAAGAATAAATAAATGAACTTGCATATCTCATGTTTAAATTTCAAGCTTGCATTTCATGTTTAAATTTCAAGTTGTCACTTAATCTCTAAAGATAATAAAGAAGTTGCATCTCATGTTTATTTTATGCTCTCACTTTATTTTATAATGGCTAAAGAATCAATGCATGGCATGTTTATTTTATGTCATCACCTAAAAATCCTAGAGCTCAAAGACTTGCCTATGAATCATAAGCGAAGAAATGAGATAATTGGAGTTAAAGAATTTATTCTTTAAGAAGTCTTGAGAATTGGAGCTTAAAAAATATATAATTCTCATCTCCCTCACCTTCCCTATGCGGACTACCACCGCTAGGCTTAAGATTCTCTTCTCCCTCACTTGTCCTATGATTACGCGCTTTAGTTTCTTGCATCATGTTTATATTACAAGTTCTTGCATCATGTTTAATTTTCAAGTTATCACCTTAAATCTTAAAGATAAAGAAATGGAATTGCATATCATGTTTATAATTCCAAGCTATCACCTTATAAAGATAAGATTAAAATAAGGTTGCATAGCATGGTAATAATTCTAAGATGTCACCTAAATCTCTAAAGCTCAAGACTTGCTCCTTTTATCTTAAGTGAAAGATTTAATTATGAACATTCTTTCAAGTTATAAATCGGTCCCATGGTTAAGTTAGGCCTAAAGTGCTATGACTTCTTTCAAATTTAACAAAAAGAATTAGTTCTAAAAGAGTTTTAAAACTTTGTAAGAATTTTATGGGAAGCTAGTAATTTATGTGTACTTAAAATGTGATTTGATGCTTATTAAGAATTTGGTGTCATTGATTGATTCCCTGGTTTGTATGTTATAGTTGCTGTTGCAAACAATGAAAACTTATGCATGAAATAAAGACATATTATGTTCCTGGAAGAAAGTGTATTACTGTAAGAGTGCAATTTGGAAAGATTCTGGCTAAGGAAAGATTTGGTATTTAAGCGTGTCCATTGTGACCCACCTCTCTTCCTGGGAATCTCCAGATGCATGATTACAATTGGTATATATTATTTCGCATAAGACTATAAATGAGAAAATGTTATGATGATTATGAATGAAGAATTGTATTATGATATAACATGCAAAGACTTAAAGGTGACTCAAAATATATGAGAAAATGATCCTTTAGACCCGTCAAACTATAGGCGGTGAAAAGGTGATTCTTGCCCCTAGTTCTTCTCTCAAAAGGGTAGAGACGAAATTTTACTTATCAAAAGGGATAAGTATGTGTTGGTGACGACTAGCAAGGTATGAGCTCATAACCTAGATTACTCCCAAAAGGGTGGAGTATAGGGTGGCCCAGGAAAAATGATGATGAAAGTAATTTTAAGTCACCTAAGACACTAAAGGAATGAAATATGTGCACCATGTCTTGTGCATAGTATTATGGTATGATGTTCTTCTTGCATAGCATTTTATGAGATGATGATGGAAATATGATGTTCGTTTATGCATAGTATTTATGATATGATGATGAAGAATACGATGTGTTGATAAAAGGAAAAGTTCATTATAAACATGACATGCTAAGTTTATGATGCATTATAAGACGCATGATTAAAACGACGAACCTCGGTAAAGTATATTTTCGAACTTAATAAATCAATCTTAGCATGCTCACTATTTCATAATAACCCCGAGGTTCCTGGGGACGATGATGATGACACAATGCATCATGAGGTGAGTACCCTACTGAGATTCTTTTTATAAGTTTCTCACTCCCTCTATTTTTCTTTCCATCTCGTCTTCAGAAGAGAAGGAAACGTTCGTGAATCACATTGAGGCTGTCAGGGTAGTGAACTTGATCCTGAGTTTCACTCGTATATTTAGATATCTATCCCTATCCCTGGAGTGTTATTACTAGGTGCCATTAATGGATGTCCTTCCATCCATATATTATTTATGTTTTGTTAGATTGTCTACACTTAGTCTTATTCTGTTGGTAGGCAAAATATCTATATGATATGTAATTATGGATGCTGTATGATGGAGCCAATATATTATGATGTGATGTTTGTAAATTCCTATGTGTCTTTTAAATTTTGCTAAATCATTCACGTTAAGCACGGCTCATATTTTCAATTATGTTTAAAAAAAAATGGCTCGTAATTTCACTAAGTATTTTCAAAGCATGATTAAGGAACTGAAGCAAAGAGTAAAGTCTAGTAATTAATCAATCCTGCCTAGGTGTATTGGGTTAATTATTAGGGTGTTACACTCCTGGACCTTCTAGGCCGACTAAACATCAAACATTACTTAAAAACATCATTCTAAACTTTCTGGAAATTCTGGGCTAAGAATTACACCTTTTACCCGTAACACAGGAGGGGTATTTTGGTCATTTTGAGCCGAAAGTTCAAGAAACGAGATTTTCACCTTGGATATCATTCATAACAATATAATCCCCTTTAAGCATCGAGTTGATCCATTCAAGGATTCCTGGGCAGATGTCGAATTCTTGGGTAAGAATGACCTCAGGGGCATTTTGGTCATTTGTACTCAAAGGGAAAATCGGGCGTTACAAATGCCATGAGTGAGGAACATACTCGGGGTTGTGCGGAGACGCCGAAAAACAAAGGGCGGGCATTACGAGTCGCGGGGTTGAGTCTCTCGAAGATCAAGTCGTTGCCATAAGGTGAGGTAGGAGTGAAGCGAAAGCTGAAACTCGATACGGGTGTCCCATGTATGTAAAAATATGAACAACACAAGGGCCCTCAAAATGATATGATTGGTGCTTCGGTCGTAGTGCACTTCCTAAATAGGCGTATCAATGAACATTACGAATGACATCATCGAATCTGAAGACGTACGCAAAGAAGAAAGAGGCGGGTGAGAATCTTAAAGAATCTCAATAGGGAATCCTCCTATCCTAGTGTCATCGTTAACGTCCCAGGAACTTTAGGTTTATTATGAAAAGGTGTAACATGCAAAGGTTCATTATGAGGTTTTATAAAAGTAATTATCCAAGGTACTTGTCTTTTATGATGAATCTTAATGCATGTATGAGCATAGCAAAACATGAATGCATGGCAATACTTTATGCGGCAAACTAATAAAACATGTCATCATTATTCCATCATCATATAAATGGCATATACTTCTCATGAAAACCTTTCTCTTTCATAAGCAAGATACTTCACATTTTTTCTCGTTTCTCGAACTTGTGACATCAAGGCATCAAAAATAGTAACTGCCCCCTAAAATTAGGCTATGATCTCATACCTCAACTAGTCGTCACTAGTTCTTACTTATCCTCTTGATAAGCATAATATAATCATAATAATCCGACTCTCAGAGTACGGGTAGGGGCCTAAGGATCACCCATCATGGGACTTTTTCCTTCTCCAAATGCATCAACTTGGTTAAGACCAATGACTTTGTCCTATTTGGCAAGCTAATGTTGATGCGCTCAAAGTTTTACCTTCTCCTCACCGTAGCAGGAAGTACGTCTGACCGCGAAACGCATAACTGGCTAAGACCAGTGACATTGTCTGCTTTGGTATGGCTCTATGACCATAACCCCCAGGTTTACTTTCCTCACGTAGCAGGAGAAATGCGTCTCGGCCAGTCACATATAAAATCTTTCTTTCAAAACTTCTTTTAAGTCCCTTAAATTTACGAAATTTGATAGCACAATGGCTGTAAATTGAATTTCCTCAAATTTGAGTCATGCCACATAACTCATTCAATTCATACCACCTCATTCAATATCTCAATCAATCAAATCTTTAAAAGCCATGTAGACATATTCATTCATTCCATCATCATCTCATATCCATATGCACCTCAATCATAGCATGCTGTATTATCATATCAATTACGTCATAAGTTCACACAATCTCATGCATATTACATTAACAATATCAGTATAACATAAACACACTCGTTCACTTGGTCACTTACTCACATTATGTCTCCCACCTTGCAATGTCTTATGCCTTGACCTTTACAGGCCTTAATCTTGTGTTTCGATTATCCTAATGCTTATTATAAACCTCGATACACCTAAAGGATTATTACTTGTAATTCTCTCTAATATTTATGCCCATTAACTTTTCCAAACAGCATTGTATATATTAATTACCACGATTATTATTCGATTACGGGTTCTAGAATCTATGCCTTTGACCCTTTCTAAGTTCTGTCTTCGCCTAAGGCTCTATATTCAAATCCTAAACCAATTATGAGGGATTCCTACACATATCCACTAATTATAAACCATTTCCCTTAAGTTCAATTATGCTGGAACAGAATTTTCATTTCTTGTATCTAAGTGTTCTAGAATTCTCATTTTAAGTCCTTTCTAGTTACTTGTTCTTTCCTAACTTCCCTAAATCGTTCCTTGCTTTGCTCAAACACAATTTTACACACTTTAACACCATAAAACAGAATTAATATAGTGCCCAAACAACCAAGGTAGAACCAAATAGATATAGCCCACATAATCACATAATTTCATGATTTAAAAGCATATAAGTTGCTAGTTTTCTCTTGAACAAATTTAGGAACTCAAAACTCTTTTAGAAACCAATTAATCTCATTAAAATCACACAAGTGTGGGTGAGGTCAGTAGCTAAAATAACTTGTTCATGAATTAGATTTAAAACATCAAATCTTGTTCATGATATTCTTTAAGTTCACCTAAACTTAGAAAAATTCCAAGGCATAGGCTATGGGCACTTATGATTAGATGAACTTATTTCAAGTCCATCATCATCATCACAAGGCCG